>JAZHYW010057574.1:0-14684 GCA_037355805.1 Ixodes ricinus | reverse complement strand
GCGTACTTCGTTCAGTTGTATTACTCGGCCCCCAATAGGGAGGAGGACGACCCGTCTGAGAGCGGAACTCAAGAACTGTCTGACGCTGCGGGGGCCGGAGAAGGCTCTAGTACGCGGGCATCCCCAGATGCTGGGATTTTACCACCAGCTCCAGCTGGAGGCGCGGCAGACATCGGCGAGTTTATGCGCGCCATGACGGCGATGATGGAGACGTTCTCGCGAAAAATGGCGACGGCTCCAGGAGTCGCGAGTGCCGCGCCTACGTCTCTGCCCCTACCGCGGTTGTCCGTACCGACGCCGACCAACGCGGGATATTCCGACGGAAAATCGGTGCACGATTTCTTGCAGGACTTGGACGCGTATGTAGCCGCGTTGGGAGCATCAGACGAAACGGCCTTGGTGCAGATCGTGCCGATCGCGTTAACGGGCGACGCGTCGCGTTGGAGAGGTTGCAACGACCGTTTCTATCGATGGTGGACTTCCGGACGCGGTTTAGGGAGGAATTTTGCCCCCTGATTATGAGATGCGGATTAGGGACGAGCTAGCTAATCAATCAATCAATCAGCGTTTATTTCAGCTTGAAACACAAACTGAGGGTGGCGAGAAAAAAGCAGTGTCGTCCACTGCTTGACGGGCCTCGCCACCCTTACAAGTCAGCAGTGTAAACGCGGTAAAAATAATATATATACAAAATGAATAGTACAGACAAAATGAGAAGTACAGACAAATTATAGAAAAGCGTTCCTAAGGACAGAAGAAGACATATCATTCAAGTGATCACATAGAGGAGTATTCAAAAACTTAGGCAAGATATATCGCAACATTGTAAAGCCATAGTTTGTTCTACATCTAGGTAAAACAAAGGTGTCTTTTTCCCTGGTTGCATAAGGCGTATTGTGGGGCACAGTAGAAACAATACGTGAAAGAAAATTATCATTTTTGCTATTATATTTTTGTAAAAACACGCGAATCTATATTCAAATAAATTATATACAGGCACAATTTTAAACTGCAAGTAAGCCTGCCCGGTTGGGGAATTATATGGAGCTTTTGTAATAGCACGTAACATTTTCTTTTGCAAGATCAGAAGCTTCTGAATATTGGATGTTGTGGTATTACCCCAGACAAGGAAACAATAGCTTAAATACGAATAAAAGAAAGCGTAATACAAAGTAAGTTTAGTTTTTTCAGGTAGAACATGCTTATTACGTGAGGTAATTCCAACAACCTTAGAAAGGGCAAGACAAACCTCGTTTATGTGGGCGTCCCATGTCATCGTTGCAGTAAAACTTACACCGAGAGATCTAAACGTTTCTACGTACTCGATGACGGTGTCACTCAAAACTAAAGGCGGTGGGTGCATTACAAGTTTTCCTTTAGGACGAAATATTACGGCTTTAGTTTTCTCTTTGTTTATTTTCAATGAGTTGACTAATGACCACCGTGCTAATAATGTCAATACTCGGTTAGCAGTGCCAGTTAGTTGTTCAACGTCGGAGGAGGAAAAGAAAAGGCTCGTATCGTCAGCGTAAATAACGTATTTTGCAAGAGTACTAATATTGGAAATGTCATTTATATATATATTAAACAAGAGTGGTCCAAGGATGCTACCCTGAGGGACACCATTAAAAATTTGAAGGGAATCGGAGCGAGAGTGATTTATGACAACATATTGTAATCGCGAGCTTAAATATGATTTTATAAGGTTGAGGGCGTGTCCTCGTACGCCGTAATGCTCGAGCTTAGCGAAAAGTATTTCATGATTTAGAGTATCAAATGCTTTACTAAAGTCAATAAAAATACCAAGAGTAAGACGTTGTGATTCAAAACTGTTCAAAATATATTCTTTTTGGGCAAGCAAGGCATGTTCCGTTGATCTATTTTTAGTAAACCCATACTGGCAATCGGATATTACAGAATGCTTTAAGAAAAAATGATTGAGGCGGCAATGAATTATTCGTTCTAACCCTTTAGAAAAAACGGAAGTATAGATATTGGTCTATAGTTACCGAAGTCGTTCTTATTTCCTTTTTTATAAATTACGGCTACTCTAGCTAGCTGCATAGCTGTTGGAAAGTGTCCCGTCATAAGCGCTACATTATAAATATGTGTCAGGCATGGTGTAATTATTTGCAAAACATATTTTACTGGGCGACTTTGTATATTATGGGAGTCAAGGCTATTCGTATCTTTTAAACTTTTGCAAATTGAAAAAAACCTCAAGCTCGTCAGTCGGTTCAAAGAATATTGATTCCGCCAACCTATCACTTAGAAAATCAAAAATGTCGGAATTGTAGTGACTGTCACCTACAGTCGAAAAAAAGTAATTGAATGATGTAGCGAGATCTGAACCCGATAGCTCAGTTCCATTAACCGTTAAGCTTGTGATCACTTGGGTATTAGTATGTCTATTCAGGAGCAGATTTAGACGCCTCCATTTTTCCTTGAGATTACTAGAAAAATGGTGACCAAAGAAATTATTATAATACATGTTTCTCGCCGATTTAATTTCCCTGTTTAGTCGGTTGCGTAAGGACTTATATTCTGCTAGCACGGTAGGATTTTTGTTTTTAATAAACGTTGCAAATAATTTGTATTTCTTTTTAACGAGTCTAATTAAACGTCTAGTCATCCATGGTTTACGCGCACTTTTGCATGGTTTTATTTCTACAGTGGGAAAACATTCATTATATACTGATGTGAAGAGCTCTAGAAACCTGTTAAAAGCATCATCTGCAGCGGTCTCGTTGTAAATAGGGCTCCAATCCACCAAGGAAATACGGTTCTTAAATAGGTCGAGTCTTTCTTGAGATATTAGCTGACGTCTCATTTTAGCGATATCGTTCGAACGAATTGTTTTTTTCTATCCGCAAGAAAACAGGTAAGTGATCGCTAATATCGGCGGCAATGCGACCGGAAAAGAATGCGTTGTTATTATTAGTAATAATTAAATCTAAAATAGAAGCAGAAGAAGCTGTAATGCGCGTTGGACTGTTAATAACATTTTGAAAACCCGTTGAGTGAAGTGTGAGTAACATTTGCTGCTGCATTGGGCTGTTCGTACCCATATCAATATTAAAATCGCCAGCTATGATAGACAAATAATTTTCAGAACTAAATAAAAAACGTTTCACGTTCAAATATCTCCCAAAATTCGCCAAAGTTCCCATGAGGTGGTCGATAGACAACCGAAAATATATTACGTCCAGATTTCACGGTAAGCATTTCAATATCACAGTTGGAAAAAGAGTGGTCAGATAGCATATCACAGACATAGCTACTTTTTATCAGTATAGCAACGCCCCCGCCACGCTTTTCTGTGCGATTGATATAAAAAGAATTATACCCCGGAATACGTACAACATCACTATCAGCCCGATACCAAGTTTCAGACAAGAAAATGACATCGAAAGAACACGAGGAACGCGTTAGATCGTCTAAGAGAACAGTTAGCTCATCAGCTTTATTCATGGCAGATTGCATGTTAAGATGTATAACTTGAATATATTTATTCGCATCTAGTGCTAGAGACGCATTAAACTCAGTAGGTGTGAAAAGAGGGGTGTCATCCATGAGGGTATAAAGAATCGAGTAATAAATCTATGAAACAATGGCGCCACTTACATCATTTTGGACAAGTCAGTCAGGGAATAGGTCCGGAGAACATTAGAGTCGTCTGTCTTCCGTGCGAAAACAGCGCCATTCCTTGTCCTCACATGCTTCCAAGAGACTTGTTTCCTTTCTAGAAATCGTAGCACCAAGAAGCCGTTTGTTGTCTGGCGTTGGATGCTCATTGACATAGACACGGTGGTCTGGTCCTTCGATCCCGATTTTAGAGGTAGACAGTTTCAGCTTCTTGGCAGCTGCCAGGAACACATTGCGCTTTGACCTAGACATGAACCTGACAATTATGTTTACTTCGTTTTCTTTTTTGGTTGGAACGCTGTGGGCGATGTCGATTTCAGCGAGGTCAAGTAGTACTTGGATAGCCTCTGCGATTTTTATAGCTCATGTCGTGTGCTCTTTCTTTGACAGTGGCAGGCAGGCCCTTAATCTCAACGTTATTCAACCGGCTGTATTGTTCCAACTCAGAAATCCGTGCTTCAGCTTTCATCAACTTTTTTGTTTGGGTGTTATTTTCTTTCTTTAGCTCAGCATAGTTTTCCCTGGCCTTCTTCATCTCGAGAAGAGCGCGTAGCTCCGTTAAGGCTTTCTTGAATTCGTCAGCTGCATTCGAGCTGTATTCAAGGCTCTGGTGTACGGATCGTAGTTCTGCACGCATCTCGCGTTTCAAATCCTGGATAGCTTTCATAGCATCAGTACTATCAGAGCTCATGATACGCGAACCTCGCAAGAAGTACAAAACACTCAAATCAGTCGGCAGTGGCAAAGAGAAAGGAAAGGCTTTATGTAGGTGCAGGTGCACTCACCTATGAATGTGAAGCAAAACAAGTAGCACTGTCAGTGTTTCTGTTCGCTGTGCCACTGCCGACTCTTATATCTTAGAAAACTTAAGGATCTCCCTGGAGGCGGGGTATGCCCGTATATAAGGGATGGGTGACAACAAAAGAGCAAGCACGCAATGTCACAAAGACGACTGTGCAAGAGATAAAACAATCAAAGAGGGATAAGTATACAATCACTAAATATACTCCATTAGGCTTAAATTGTGGTTTTCATATAGCTTCTAAGCTTTAGCTGGGTCATGACTACTTTGATTATCTTAAAATGACCATTCATTCAAAGGCAGCACGTTAAATAAGATTACTGAAAAATGGTGGTACAAGCTTTCCAATGTGTTACATTAAAGGGATACTGAACCGAAATTTGAAATTTTCAAATTTCGTTCGGAAATGGGTCAAGCATGACGTGTAATAACCGTAATTCATAATCGCAGGTTTGTATTTTGAACGATTGGCTATATTTTTCGTTCCAAACGGTGCACTCGAGCGAGCGCTCGAAGAGAAGCGAACGGAGGGCGCGATGCGTCATGGGATATCCGGCGCAAACAAAAACAGAAGAAAAGTTTCCCCGCATTCGTGACGTAGCAAGGCTGGCGGGATTATGAGCTTTGCCCTTGGTGGCGTTGTCAGCGTTGTGGTGGTGTCAATAGCGTCATCGCGTTACAACCGAGCCGTTCGAAGTGCCCGTGGGGTGACGAGCGTGTGGCTGGCCCAAGAAGCACGTAGCTTCCACAGCACTGTCAGCTTAGGGCTGAACGGGGTGGGAAAGCAACTTTTGTCCGAGTTTTGAGCGACTGGCTAATCTTCTAGGGGAGAATGGCTGCATCCGGCTGCACAAACGAGGGTCCGAGAAAGAGGAGAGTCCACCCTTTCCGTCTTCTTGGACTGTTTGGTTCAATTCGCGATTTGTGAGTTGGGGAGGAAAGCTAAGAAGGAAAATGTTGAAATGCCAAAGAGCGGCGCTGCGCCAGAGGAATCTGCTACGTCACGACTACGTAGCAGATTCCACAACGTTGCTAGACTACCTCCCAAATAGGCTCCGCATGCATCCACCAGGTGCACATTGGAAGATCGTTTATTTAGCTTTAAAATTAGTTTTCTTGTGCCTTTCAACGGAAGACTGGTGTTTTTGAGGTTAGGGTGCAACATGCAACACATTCAAGCTAGAAAATGAGCGCTGAAATTTCGTTTTCCCTACACCTTTAACATTGGTCCCAGTCTTTTGACGTATGCATCTCCGCCAACATTTTTTCTCTTTTTCTGCATTTCTGTACGTAATTAAGAGCCAAAGTCTGACCGTCTGTCCGTCCGTGCATTGTCTGCTAAAATTACCGACGAAATCGACGTCACGCGACTTATCCGTTAATTACGTTTCCTCACTAAGTTTAGCGCAAACATCCATGTCTTGTGACCTGAACACAAGTAAGGTTTTCCCGCGATATTTCACGGGAAATTGACGTCACGTGACCTATACACCAATTCCATTTCTCCGCTAAATATAGCCGGGAAATTGACGTCCCAGGAACCAAAACACAAATTCAGTTTCCCCGCCAAATTTAGCGGGGAAATCAACGTCACGTGACCTGATGTCAAGTGACCTATACAAAACTTCAGTATGTATATTTCCGATAAATTTAGCGGAGAAATATGCATCTCGTGACCCACCAATTCCATCTCCCCCTCGCCCTCCCTTTTCCCTTCCATTTACCTCCCCCTCCCTTCCTTTTTATGATGGGAGGACACCCTTTTAGGGTGTCCTCCCCACCTGCTTCCTATCTCCTCCCTTTTCCTGACATAAACTTCAAAAGCGCTAACAAAGACGAGGACAAAAGTAGGAAGGCGAACAGGACGAGCGCTTAAGAGCCAACCTATCACTTAGAAAACCAAAAATGTCAGAATTGTAGTGGCTGTAATCTACAGTAGAAAAAAAAGCGCTCGTCCTGTTCGCCTTCCTACTTTTGTCCTCGATCTTTGTTAGCGCTTTCCGAAGTTTATGTCATGAACCAACTCGCCCGCTTCGCCCCTTTAGTACTCCTCCCTTTCTCCTCCCTTTCACACTCCATCTCTCCCCACCTGCCTCCAATACTCTACCTCCTCCTACCTTCCCCCTCACTCCGCCTACCCTCTTTCTTCCCATCTGTCCTCATATTCCTGTGATAGCTTCCCTCCCTCCTTGATATGTGACATACCAAATCAGTTTCCCCTCTTAATTTAACAGGGAAATATACGTCACACGTGACGCCGATTCCTATTTTCATTCCTCTCTCCTCCATTCCCTCTCCCAACCTCTCCTATACACCAACTCATGTTTACAAACAAACCTGGAGCGCCCCTAGTGGACGCCACCGGCGCCGCGCATGCGCGATGGGGGTGTGGGCAAGAAAGCTCACCGTCGTCCACAAACAAACCATTGAAATGCGATGTTCCATAGCGACGTTGTCGGCGTCAGTGTGAGTCCCCCTGCCCGTTTTCGCGTTCGAATTGTTGATTCTACGTCTTCCTGGCGATGTCTGACTAACTTGAGCGGCGTCAGCGAAATTACCGAGGCTCGTTACACCGCAAAACTTCACGTGAATAATGTGACATGTGGCGATTCATTCCGCGTGGACGCCGCAGAATGTACCGCTAAAGCCTGATTTGCATGATGAGATTTCACTCGCAATTTTCAGTCGCGACGCCGCTCGGGCTGCAAAAGCGTGAACCGTAGCTGAGATAGTCGACGTCGATACTGAAAATCGCAAGCAGAATCGGACCAACGTGAATTTGGCATATCAAGTCGGTGATGGTCACTGGTAACAATGATCAACATCTCCTTGTATCTACTGTTTACATCGAGCCTACTTACCAACCTTCAAACTTTAAGTCTTTTGAGGCCTGCACTTACTTCTTATCGCAAGTACCGGGCCAACATTTGGGTCTACAGGCTGGCGTCGTCTAAGAGAGCAGACGACAAGCAGAAACGCTTGAAAGAGCAGACGACAGTTCGAACGATCAGGCGGCCGCTTGAACTTGAAGACGCACTGAAAGTAGTCTGCAGGTGGTCCGCACAACTTGACGGTTTTCTGGCGTTCATGTTGGAACAAAACAAATAAATCTGATGACCACAAGTATCCGTGAATACAACCCAAAGTGCTTCCCGCCCAAGCAATCGTTGTCCGAACGGCGTCTGCTTTTCCTTTTCACGGCACATATCCAGATTCTCGGACGAACCGAGCAAGTGAAAACTGACCTTCAAACCTTCCTCGACACTTTTGGTACGGCCCCAGTCGCGGCGTTTTGACGACAAGGCAGGTTTTTGTCTGATTCCTTTCAAAACAACGCAGGAATACACGTCTGGCGTGAAGACTTCTGCCCACAGCCCCAGACCGGAAGTGCGCCCGACGCGCCACCACCGCGCCGTGACATCACAGAGTTGAGTTCATGTATTCCCACTCCTCAAACTCCTACAGTTCCCTCTCCCCTTCTCCATCTGCCTCCCTTCCCTCCTTCCTCATATGTATCCCTTCCCTCTGCTCCCTCCTGGTCAATTGACACACCAATTCGCTTTCCTCAAAATTCATCAAAATATAGGTTTTCACTCCCGGAACGACTGTTTCATGACTTCTAAAAGAATTGAAACCATCACTCCTGTAAACTGCATTTCATGCATGATGCGAAGGTCGTAGTCTCAGTATGAAAAATATGTTAATTCTCATACTGAGACAACGACCTCGTAGCATTCTTTGTCAGGACGATGGAGGCAAAGGAATAGCTTCATGTTGACGGATAACCGGATTGTGCGTTTCCACGTATCGTCGAATCTGACAGCCGTTTCCCCGTATTCAGACGTACGTGATTCACTCTAACTCTGTAACGAATTAATTATATATTTCTCAGAGAAATTTAAGAGCGATTTCTTTACTGATTTTCGTTAGAAATCTTTGATTATTTGTTACATTTTCTTTCTTTGTTGTTTCGGAGATGCCAAGCAAAGTGGGATTTGAATAGAGCTCCACACAAAACAAGTAACTCTGAATAAACCTATCTTTCTAAGTAAAGACCGTGAGAAATACAATTCCATAACAATGGCTTACGAAACTAATGCTAAGTATTTAGGTTTATTATTTGATCAACACATGACCTGGGAACAACATATGAATAACGTTAAAAAAAGACTAAGGGTTATCTCAGCGTACACATATCGACTTCGGTATGGTGCAAACATAAAATTAAGGCAAAATGTCTACCGGGCGCTGGGAGAATCTATTCTACGCTACGGCCTTACGGTCTATGGTTCGTGTTCAGCCGGTAGAATAAAAGGTATTAACAAAGTAATTATCAGAATACTTAACAATATTGCTTACGGGTCTCAATATGATACATTAGAATCACAAAAAAAATTCGAAGCACTCGGGATTCTGCCGTTTGAAAAACTGTTTCAGTTTGTAACTATAACAAAACATTATTATGCCAATAATGATTTCAAGAAACTGTTAAATACAAAACCTCTAAGACACACAGAAAGATATGCACTGCCCAGAATACATACAAATTACGGGAAGAGAATGAGGAATTACTATATACCACATCACTTTAATCAGCTTCCGCAGGAACTAACTTGCCTTACATCGATAACCGAGGTTAAGCGAACTATTAAAAACTGGTGTTTTGAAAACGATAAACAATGAACGTCAGAAACCTTCTTGTTGCTTTGATTGTTGGTCTTGCATATATATTTTTTTTATGCTTTGTATATGTTTAACCTTTTTT
Source organism: Ixodes ricinus (assembly GCA_037355805.1). NCBI lineage: Eukaryota > Metazoa > Arthropoda > Arachnida > Ixodida > Ixodidae > Ixodes > Ixodes ricinus. The sequence continues at coordinate 5,472 of JAZHYW010057574.1, read as the reverse complement.
TTTGGTTGTGTGTTTTGTAATGGTACGAAGAATGTGCTACCTTGTTTACTTTGGTAGTCTGTTTTACATGTATGGAACACTCTTAAAATCAGTATATTATAGTCTGCAGTGTGCTTAGTCAATTTTCTTTTTCTTTCTTGTTGTTTCTTGTGTTATGTTTATACTGCATTGTGCAGTATTAGAGATTTAAAAGCATTGTAAAATAATTTTACAGTATGAAACCGACTGCCGGGCCCAGTCCCACAAGCCACATGGCTTTGACGGACCCGAAACATGTATCCCGTTGAAAACTAATAAAGCATATTATTATTATTATTATCTAAAAAATCGTTTCGCAGAGAAAATACAAATGTGTTACTCGCGGAGAAGCACAGTCACACGCTTCGACACAAACAAAAAAAGGGGGCTTGACATTCCGGAGATGCTTATAGCAATTTCTCCTACCGCCTTGTCCCTCAAATCGTTTTTTTTTCGTTGTTTTAGATGTTGGCAAAACGTCAATCGTTGACGTTTTGCCAGCATCTGGATCCTGGAGCCTCGAGTTTTATTACCGTGAATCCCCAGCAGCTAGCTTGTTTTCTCGTTTTTTTTTTCTTTTTTTTTTAAGTAATATTGCGTCAATTGTTAGTTTGATACACATAACTATAAAGAAAATGGTGCTCTCTCGATGAGATAATTCTATGGCTTTCTGGAAAGCTTAGTTTTAACAAAGTACCAAAAAGGCGAATATTTATCATACGACGTCTATTTTAATCGATAAGGCTTTCGATAGCTTGGATTGCTCGTAACATCTTCTCAGGCAGTCCATGGAGCAAAGCTTAAATGAAGACAGGCTAAAAACCAAAGAGAGTTTCGGTATTTTCGTCCACTTGAACGAAAAAACCATACTAAAAAATATGGCAATAAACCTGTCCTCTTTTGTTTAGTAACACTAGGTTCATAAAATAAATGTAGTACCGCCTGATTATAGCTTCTTTGGGCTTTGTGTAACTTACTTTTGAAGCGTGAAATCTATCTCTACTGCATATCGCCTGAGCATAGAGTCGAAACGGCTTTCAGAAATAGCTTTTGAACAAACACTTTAAAATCAGCGTCTGCAGAGTTGCCTCTCGGTCCAGCCGAGTCATAGCACCTCCTTGAAGGTAAGTCTCCTGCGTCTCGTGCAGGGTGTAAGATAGACAGGTGGGGAAACGAGAGCCAAATTAGCGACCGGATTGTGTCCCCCTCGGTTTCTCTTTTCTGTAGCGCCATCTATGTGGAGCACCCCGAACTCTCACTCTTGGTGGGCGACCGGTGGCGACCGGCTGAACTGCCGGAGATGGTTTCGTCGTGGATTTTCAGTGGAGGACCGTCGGGCTCTCGGTTTATTTTGCGCACTCTCCATAGAGTTCCATGGAAATCCGATTCGGATTTTTTTTCTTCTCGTCACAGCGCCATCTGTCGCGAATCGGGGGAACCCGCAAGCAGACGGTACACAATCCAGGTCACGGCGCTGCGGTAGGCCTCTATGGGCCGTTTCCCCACCTGTCTATCTTACACCCTGGTCTCGTGTCAACATGCCTTTCGCTCCACGTGCGTTGCCCCCAACGCCGGGAATACTGGCGTCCACTACTCGGCATGTCTATGGATATTTCAATAAAAGCATTTTACACGGACTGCTTAACGCAAAAATAGCAACCTTGACCCTACTCACACTTTGAACGTGTTCCACTGCCAAACACCGACGTCCAGCGTTCTAGATCGCGTTCGAAAGCGTTCGAAGACTAAGTAGAGCTGAGGTAGCCAGCTTTACGTCTACCCACACTCATTTCAGTTAGAGCTCGGCATTCTGAAGTCTCTGTGTACTTTCGTCTCCTCATGACTCTCAGTTTCTCGGTGCATGTAAATCATTTCACCGGAGCAGGAGAGAAGGCAAACGCCTCTCTTCTCTCTCCCGCGCGTCGTCTGATCCATAGACTCCATGGGCACTATGAAACATCCGGCTGGCGTGCAAACACGGTTGAAAAACGCGTCATTTTGCCAATATCAGGCGCAAATGTCCGGACTTAGATGTGCAAGTTATCGTACAATGTTATACCCGGTAAAGAAACTAGCCGGGCACAATCCTGCGTTCACCTGCCGCGTAAATAAAAATAAAAGTGAATACAACAACCTAGGCTGCCTGTTCGGTCTGTCGTCTTCGTCTCCAGCGAAAAGTGAATACGGTTGCAGTAGCTATTTTTAAGATAGAGTTCGTGCTGATTTAAGCCTTTAGCAACTATGCGTGGAACTGCAGATTTAAAAAAGAAGAAAACGTGCTCACTAAACATAACACAACAACCACGCAATAATATACAGGGTGTCACAAAAAATAATTTACAGGGTTTTCTTCACCGCAAAATAAACTAGGCATCGCCAAACGCTCATTCTCCGCCCAAAGGTAGCGCTGAGAGGTCACAACCAGTTGCCAAAGTTTCATCCGATCCGATACCTTATTCAAAAGTTATAAGTGATTTTCTGAATATTTCAATGGGAAAATGGAACCCACTTTTGTCCGTTTTCGGTTTCTGGTGCCATAGAGCCCCATGTATTCGAAAACTCCATCGGCTACCATTTTCCCATTGAAATTAACGAAAATTATTTATAACTTTTGATTAAGGTATCGGATCGCGCTGAAGCTTTGGCATCTGGTTGTGACCACTAGCGCTATCTTTGGGCGGAGAATTAGCGTTCGGCGATACCTAGTTTATTTTTGCGGTGAAAAAAAATGTGTACATTTTTTTGTTTATTTTGTATATATATATATATATATATATATTAGCCAAGACGTTAGCACCGGACTAATTATCAGCTAGCCTTGGATATGAAGACCATAGAGGGCTTACACTACCGCAGATGTTTGTAGTAATCTTTGTAACCAATATAATTTTTTTTTATGCTTACGCTGCGTAGGTAGTACTTGGAAAAGGACTAATGGGTGCTCAATTGGCTTCAATGCAGAGCCGAAACCCCAACAACGTGGGTGCGCTGCCAGCGTAGTTTGTGCAAAAGTTGTTTCTGCTAATTTCCGACAAATAAAAGGAAAGTAGCTAAGTTCGACGTGATGGCGCTTCCTTGGCTAAACAAATTATATAACACATAGATGGGAGCAGGCAAGGAAAGCCGCTCTTTACCCTAGGGTTTCTAACCCCAGTGTAACTAAAGGTTTTACGTTTGCATAGCGTTTCAGAAAAACTAAGCTAGCTTTTTTCGAACTCAGGAATGTATAACTATGATTATCTTGTTCGCAGACGCTGTAGACGCAGCAGTTGAACATTTACTGAACTAAACCAACAGACCATAACATACTTGTCCTGGAGGGAATATAAATGTTTTTGAAACGGGAACCACTTCACATCGCAGCAGTGAGCGAGCGTTAGGTATTGAGTCCAGCCACCATACAGACCAAGGGTACAGCCCAAGCGTTGAGAACGGCCCGTTCGTCGTCTGCAATCGGGATCGGGCGCGTGCCTTCTTCCTTTTTAGAGCGCAGCTCTTAGGCGCCCGTTTCCGGGTTGAGCAGCGTCGGCGTCGCCGTCGGCGTCGACGTCGGCATAACGTCACACGTAACGTCACGTGTGACGTCACGGGGATAAAATTTTCCCGCTAAATGTTTCCCTAAATTTGGCAGGACATTTGTCTGCTAAATCTAGCGAGACGTTTCTCATAATGACGTCGCACGTGGAGCCAAGTGTGACGTCACGTGATGTCACATGTTAATTTTACGTCACGTGACATCACACGTGAAACTGACGTCTGACGTCACACGTGACGTCATATGTTAATTTTACGTCACGTGACGTCACACGTAAAATTGACGTATGACGTCACACGTGACGTCCCACGTCAATTTAGCGGGAAAATTTTCCCGCTAAATATACCGGGAAATTTTGCTAAATTTAGCGGGAATATAGAGAAAATTTTATCTAAATGGAGGGGAGCAGGAGAGAAGGATGGAGGGGTACGGAGGGGGACGAGGGGCATACCGTTCCCCCCCTACCCTACCCTCCTCCTCCTCAAGAGCTGCGCTCCAAGTCGGTATTACAGAGAATTGTGGACGTCTTTAATTTTTACCCCGCCCAATCCGTTAAATGCCCGGATGTAACAAAATGGACCTTTTCCGAGAAGCGTTCTGCGCACGCGCGAGCGCCCGATGCCAGGCGGCGGAAGTCGGCACGAAAAATCGAGGAAATTCGGAAGGAGGCTGTGGATGAGCGAGTAGAACTCGTAATTGCAGCATATATATAATTTTGTTACACAAAAAAAGAAAGCGGACGGAAAGAAAAACACGACGTCTAGGTGGACGCCACGGATGTCCCTCTTTAAAGTCGCGTTGGGCCAGTATTGATTGGGCACGCGCCGCAGCTCAGAGAGCGCAGAAACTGGTAGCGTAGCTCCCGTTATCGACTGGTAGCGCAGGCAGGTCACCTCCTCGATTTTTAGCTTGCGCAGCCACCGCCTGGTGCCGTCGGTATGTAGAAAAGGTTCATTGCGCCGCCCTGAGAGCACTTTGTGGAAGGGCCTAGAAGGGGATTAGGAATATGATGACAGACGTGGAAGCAGTACAGCATTATATACAGTTAAGGACTGATTCAAGGCAGGTGGGTCACCTTGCAGAGCTGTCTTCTATATGAGGCAGCACCTGGACATAAGCTGAAACGACGAAGCGATGACCGAAAGATACAAACGACACTGCCCAACGCGAGAAATTGAACAAGCAATTAGAGACAGCACACGGACGGGAGTGCGGCAGCCACTGCGATTTGACTCAACTTGTTCTTTTCTGAGCGTCAAGGGCACTTCAGTGTGAAAGGCCTCTGCTCATTGCCACCACCTACTAGGCTTGGAGCTGCCATTATTATCTGGGCATGTGGTTTCATTATCGATTAAGTCAATCTTCAAATGTATGAGCAAGCAAAAGTGATTATAACAGCAAACACGCAGTGAGTGTAGCAGCATGTGAGCAACCACAGCACACTTTTTACCACAGTTCTTAAAAATTATCGAATTGAGTGCGATATAAGTATTTACCGCACTATTGTCCGCAAACTCTCTGTTGTTACTAGCTTAACTTATGTAGGGTTATTAGCACCGGTATGTTTTCGGGCAAAGCTCGTTCCTTTCAGCTTCCATTGTTCATGGCTGTAAAAAGAAGGGAATGTGCTGTGTGTCGTGGCCTGTGCCAAGCATGCAATAAAGCGCAAGAAAATGTTCATAGTTTCATGTGCCAAGTATGTAATAAAGGCAAGAAAATGTTCATAGTCTCATGCAATGAGCCTGGCGAGCAAGCTCAGCATTCAGTCAAAATGAGACGGAATGTTGTAGGACAGTTTGATGGGGTACAGTCGAATTGGATTCTTATCGATTGAGCAGTAGGAACACACACAAACCTAAGTGCTATTGGTGACCTTAGTATACGAGCAAACTGACTCAAGATGCTGTAGATGATAAATA
>JAZHYW010057573.1:0-23711 GCA_037355805.1 Ixodes ricinus | reverse complement strand
TTTTTTTTGCGCTTTGCAGTTTGGTTTTGGGTAAACGCGTGCAACGAGATTAAGTTACGGCGATTTTCGCGGGATAAAGGCCCGTCATTCATTGTGCCAGTAAATAAGACGCAAAATTTTACCTCGCGTAATGAACGCACCCCCCCAACTTTGCGTTGATTTTTCGGGAAAGAGTGTTAATTCTCGAGTGAAAATACGGTACAAGTGATTCTTTAAAATTTTCAGTGGTAAATTGGTGGCAGACGTGGCTCTGGAATGCCTGGATGGAGCTGAATGGCACCAGTAACCAAAAACAGGGAAAAACGAGTTCACATTTTCTCAATGAAATTTTTAGAAAATCACTCACAACTTTTTGATTGGGGTAACGTTTAGTTGTGAAACTTTGGCATCTGGATTCAGACCGGTAGCTCTACGTTTCGGCGGAGAATGGGCGTTAGGAAATGCATAGTTTACTTTTGCGACAAAAAAAACAAAAAAAACGCCGTAAAACGTTTTTGAGGTACACTACTGTTGTACATTGTTCTTCAAATTTGAGCATTTTTCGAGAAGGTCTGGAGCCATTCATTGGTGCATGACCATGAGCCAAACACTCTCCAGTATGCGCGTATTATTGTTTTCAAGGCCAGTAGGCTTCTGCACAGCCTTGTCCCATCAGTGCTGAGACTGGGAGGTGTTGCTAGGCTGCCACTCTAGAGATATAGACATTCCTTATTAATGAGCTGAATGTGAGTGCGCAAATGAGCTGGGTGTACATGGAACAGGACAAAAACTCTGATGCTGCAGGTCAGATGACACACACACTGAAGGTTCATTGTTACGAGTAGTCGTGTTCTGAGAAGCTAAGGCAACAAGTTCTTCCGTGGTCTGCTTTGCCTTGCCGAGCTAAGTAAGCACCAATGGATGGAAGAGTTCAGTTAGCGAAGGTTCGGTGATAAGAGAAGAGGTCTGTGCCACAACAATCCTTTGTGTCCTAGATGTGTCACTTAGTTTGGTGTTTCCAGTTGCTAGGCTGTTTGCTTCTCTCTCTCCGGTTTCTCTTTCCATGGTGCCTATTTACCGTGAATATACCGGCATCCGCCCATTCCACACTGAGTGCCCATCCCTAAATGTTGTAACACATGAAAAATATCCAGCAGTACAAATACAGACAAATTTGTGACCTAACATGTGCCCATCCCCCACTTTCTTGCAATTATCTCAAATTTTGAGTGGCGCTGATCGGTGCTGTACGGTAAGCACTTTTGGAAAATGAAAACTTCAGCTGTGTTTTGGACCTTTCAGTGTCTGTCGTTTTTTAGCTGCAGTCTCTTGGATTTTTGTCGTGTTCCTTATTAAGATGGAGAGATTTGAGAACCCCAGCTATAAAAGCCAGAATCACCGAAACTTTGGCGTTGTTGCAGCCTGCGACTGCAACGGCATTGGGTCCCTGGACAACTTTCTGCGACGCCCAGACGGGCCAGTGCAGTGCCGCCCAACATCGCACGGGCGCCAGTGCGCACGAAGTGCCAGCCGGGCTACTGGAACCACCCCAACTGCCAGCGCTGCGAGTGCCACGGACACGCGGACACCTGCTGACTCCCCGCACGGGACACTGCAGCCACTGCCGGGACTTCACCAGCGGGCCGCACTGCGACAGGTCGGAACCCGGCCTGGACTCGCCCTCATTCGCATTACGTGCTCGCTTTTATCGTGCGTGTAGTGGATCCCCACGGCGACGTAAAAGACGGATGTTGAGATGCACAGTCACGGACCCCGGCTCAGCTCTATCTACACTAGCCTCTCTAATGCTTCACTTCAGTTGGTACCTATCGGCTGAAAATTGAGCTTCATTATGGTGCCTAGAATCCGTCTTTGACTGGGGTGTTAGGTATCCCATAGAGCTGTTTCCACTGACATAATTTTGTCCTTCATATTTTTTTCGCACAAGCTGCCCGCTGCGTGCTGAGCATTTTTAAGCTCACACGACACCCTCAAGTATGTAGTGCATGAAAGCTTATAAGGTTCACTGCGGTGTAACAACAAAATGGTAGATTGATGTCACATGAAAACATTCTATCCCGCCGATGCCTTAGGGAACACTGGTCTTAGACTTTTTTTCGTATTTTATGACCAAACTTAATGAAACTGCACAAGCTTGTTCAGCTGCGCTGATTTCATATATCTGGTCATTTTCTGCAGTAGCATTGTCCTCAAAATAATCAAAACTTGCCTTTGTTTGAAAAAACGATAGAAAACAAATATGCTTAACAAAATATTCTTTTTAACACATGGCTAGATACTACGAAGTGTAGAGAATACAATGTTGGAAGCACTACTTTAAGATAAACTCACTATTAGTGATTTTACCACACATTGATGTTCAGCGTCAATGCATGGCTTATGAGTAATATAGCAAAAGATCAAATAGAAATTTTTCTAGACTTATATTAAAGAATCTGCTCTCAACTGTGTATGCTTCACATATTCAGCTACACATTTCAGGGAACCGGTTATATTTCTATCTGCTCCAGATGCTGAGATATCCCTCTGTAAATTTTCAAAGGAGTCCAAAAAATGTGTTTTGTGAAAACAATGTTTTAGAGTCAACTTCAATGCACATACAGCCCGCATAGATATTATAAATTTATTTAAAGCTCAAATATTCATTCACAAAATTATAAGCCTGGTAGATTCACGGAACGCACAGCCATCGCCATTTTCAAAAGAATGCAGTTTTAGGAAGTTTTCGGCTCCAAAGAACCATGTCCCCCTTAAAGCAGTTGGAGGAGCTGGAATGCCATGCCGCCGGACACTCGCGAATCCTGATGGTTGGCCGTAGAAGTTTGTGCCACAAATACGAGCCAATGCATGTGTTGCTGTTGTCACGGTTTCCCACTTCGTGGAGGCTGAAGTTTCTGGGGACTGTGAGTCGGAGAACGGCCTACAGCGGAACAGGCGTCTGCTGTGTTCAGCTCCACTGCTGTGCTACTGCCAGGATTGGTACAGGCAATAGCATAGAAAATGTGGGATGTCATTAGAAGGAAATCGAGGGACCAAAAATGAGAATGCGCATGCACACATAGTTGGAGATGCATTCCAGCTCATATTTGGATTTCTTAACTTTCTGCGTCGATGACAAGGCGTTTTGTCGTGGGAACTGCAGGGTGCCCAGCATCTGGAAAGAGGAATGATCAGTTATGTGCCCAGCTGTTGTGAAAACGAAGCCGGCGGTTGTCAAACGTTTTCAGTATAAGGAGGATGCTGATGCATGCAGCATGCTTACTGTACTGCATCCAAAGTGATGAAATCAGGCGAAAGGAAGATATTTCACTTGTAGTCAAGCACTAATGGAAAAGAAAAATATTTGGTGGCTTTATAAATTTGGAAGTAGGTTAAATTCGAGCTACTTCACACTTTACATAAGCGTTGATTTCCGAGTTGATTGCCGTAAATAATGGATAAAGCTCTTGCAACGCACTCGGAGGTCATCACATGGTAGAAACATATTATCTGCGAGCAGAACGACGACGAGCTTGGTTTGTAGATGGCTGTATCAAGGAGACAAAATGAACCTCTTTGTTTGAAAATTGTTTTAAGAAGGGGAGGGTGTGGAAGAGGAGATGAGCTGACAAAAGTGGAAAGCAGGAGGTGTACATCAGTTTTTAAAAAGCAGGTGTGTGCTGGGTCATGGATTTTGCAAAGTTGTTCTTGAGATGCCTTCTCCGTTGAGACTGACCGTTGCATGCAGGTGCGAGACTGGCTTCTACTGGCGACCCCCGGTACGGCGTGGACATTCCGTGCCGCCCGTGCCCTTGCCCCGGCACCATTGACAGCGGGGTGAACCACGCCACCAGCTGCGACCTGGATCCCCGCACGGGCAACGTGGCCTGCCACTGCTCTCCGGGATACGTCGGTGGGTTTGTCGCTGCACCCACCGAGCGTTGACTGCTCTCTATTTCCTTCCTTATGTATGGCTTGCATGTGACCTTATTGCACCATGCTGGGGGTCATTCCTGCTTGTTCTTGCTCTCGAAAAGAAAGAGAATGATTTAAGATATGTGCTGCAGAAGCTATGGCCTCAGCAGTATGGACCCCAGAGTGGCAGCTGGTGTGACATCAATGCGAGCCATACGTTCGTTGTTGCCAGCTTTTTAACTGGCAGCTTTTGATGAACCTTCAGGCACTTAAAAAGGGTCTCTGATACCGCGTGTTTTTGTGGTATTGTCTTAAACTATTGCGAATGATGACTGAGAGAGCACCATCCAAACCTGAAATTTGGAAGAGCATATTAATAAAATCAAAAATAGCTACAGGATTTTAAGTTTGAAGTTTCTGTATGAGAAGCGTTTAGAAGCGAAAATTTGCCTTTGTGTTTGCGTTTTGGTGCCTGCTCTGACGGGAAGTTGCTTGTCTTACTTCCACCTGGGTATGGCGTGGGCAGTAGCATCCGCTACTATCCACAAACATTGTGCACTGCTACGATAGTGCAATACAATCATTTCGCAACAATTCCGTGAGACTACAATGCCCAATGCCGAGATCAAAGCCCAAAGTTTTGGGGTACTTTAATGCACCATTGTATTATTGTTCTCGGGTTGTGAAATGCAAAACCATACCAGCCTCCTTGACTTCTGGTCACTCTCTTTGATATTTTGAAATCAACCTGCTTGTTTGGTTCAAGACAGCTGTTTACAACATGTTTCATAAAAATTGCTCGCATATCTTGCGAAAGTATAAATGAGAAAAATTTTCCAAGTAGAAAGTGAAAAATAGAAAAAGATTATTTTTAACTACCATAAAATACCGGGGGATTGCTCATCCCACTTTCAGTGAAAACTGGGTTACTCTAGACATGGGCACTTGTCCAGTCAAATCAGGCACTTATTGTATAAATAGCAGGATTTCCAAGTTTGGGAAATGTTTATGGTGGGCATTTGAACAAAGTGGGCACTTCCATGGTATTTTACGATAGTATGTTTACACGCAGTGTGCGAAGACGTTGGAGAAGAATTTAATTGTATCTTAATAGTACGGACAAAGTCGGGATGCACGATGTGCAACATCTTTTGAGCAGCCGCCTCGGTGGCTCCGAGGCGAGAGCGCCGGCCTACGGATCCCCACGTGGCGGGGTTCGAATCCCGGCCGAGGTGCCGCAATCTGACGGAGGTTTATTGCGGAGAAGGCGCCGTGTAACCGGGCTTTCGGTTGCACATCAAAAGATCCCCAGGTGGTCGGAATCAATCATCAGTCCCTCCGCTGGAGCGTACGCAGATGCCCGTCGTTGGTTTGGCACGTAAAACCCCCAAATTTGATTTTTTTAACATCTTTGAGCCCTCCCACTATGGAGTGACTAAATTTTTTGCACCATTACGAGTACACATATTTTAGACTATCACCATGCTAACCAAATCCTTTCCGCTAGCACAGGGGATAGGGTATAGTATTACTGAGCAGGAGGTCAGTGGTGCAATTCCACTGAGGAACAGGGTCTTTGCAAAGAAAACTGGCCATGTCATCATACCTTTTGTTACAACATTATTCGTTACAACTCTCTATGCTCTGAATCTAGTCCTAAAGCACTTTTTGGATTTAAAAGTAGCTATTAAAGCATCATACGGGAGAACCCCTGTGATACATTATTCAGGGAACTGCGATAAAAAAAATTATCTGGGAAAACGCAATAACTCGCACAGTAATTTGATTTGTTGACCTTCACAAATGCAGAAAGCTTCGCATGACTGCACCTCATGCACCTAAGGCTTTTCATGAAACGATTTCTGAATGATAAATCAATAGGTGTCAAGCTTTGTCAATTGATCAATTATAGCTTTAATACAGGGCATTATGGGGCTGGTTTCAACGAAAGAGGATCACGAAATACCATTGCACAGCTGCTACATTTTGCTAAATTAAGTTAGTCGAGCTAACTAATTAATATTAATTAATCATGATAATTAATTGTATTTGATAACTACGCTTGACACTACGTCCTTCTGCTGCACACTGCATCTCCTGACTTTATTTATTTATTTATTTATTTATTCAAAGTACCTCAAAGCCCTGTCGGCATTACATGAGGGGGGACTATATAGTTTGATTAACACAAATAAAGAATGGCAGTGAGCACACCAAATCATTAAAAACAACAATACACACCTGCGTGCATCAAAATAAACCAAACATTTGGACAGCTGGGTGACATCACATAAAGCACATAATGACATACAAAATAATAAATAATAATACACACATCCGTTAACATCTCCAGTAAGGCAAAATATAGATGGAGTGCCCAGTTCACAAGAAAATAAGGAAATAACATCGTTACACATTTTTAATTAGCTAAAATATGTGTGGTTAACTCTGAACGAAAAAGTGCTGGAGTCGGAAATTGAAACAACAGCCTCGGGAAGATCATTCCAGAGTTTGATGGCACGTGGCAGGGAAGAATTATTGAATGACAATGATGTCCCAAAGATGCGCTTAAAACTCTTAGGAGTTAAAATTACGCGATTCCTTGTTCAGGTATTCCAGATGCAAGAACCAAGTCCCACCGAGCTGTGGCAATTCTAAAATATGCGGTCGAATGAACTGTATTCAATCAAATTGAACGAGGATTACGAAGCCACCGAAGAAAGTCTGTGGCAGAGCCAAGATTCGATTTACAGACCTCAGTAATTTCCGGTCTGGCATCCCAACCACTTTACCACACCGCCTTGCCCTTTCGGCATTTCCTATCTGTCTTATTAATGTACCGAAACGAAGTGCATTCAGTCGAAAGGTATTGAGATACATTAAAACTTTTTATTCAAATTCAAGCCCAACCTGAGCGTCTGGCTCATTCAAAATTGCATGTTGCTCGCACAAGCTCTGCCTTTGATGCTGTCCCAATGCGTGCCGCAGGGGAGCGCTGTGACCGGTGCGCCAACAACTACTATAGGGAGCCCAACGCGCCGGGCGGGGAGTGCCGGCGCTGCGAGTGCAGCGGGAGCATAGACGACACTCAGCCTGGCAACTGTGACTCCCGCACGGGCGTGTGCCTGCGCTGGCCTGTACAACACGGAGGGCCACCACTGCGAGCGCTGCAGAGCCGGGCCACTATGGGGACGCCTCGCGCCAGCAGTGCCTCGAGTGCGTCTGCAACATGCTCGGCATGGACCACACCAGGGGAGTAATGCGACGCCGTAACAGGTGGGGCTTCTGGAGAGCAATCCACTCTCGGTGCTTCTATGGCGCCTCGGAACGCGTTCTCCAACCGGCGCACATACTGCGTCCTTGGATGTAGTCCCTAGATTTTCGCCCGACGATGTTGTGGAAGTGTCGGCGTTGTCTCCGGCTGCGATACTGACAGTGTCGCGCCGGAGGTGGTGGATGTGGCAGACGCCTGTTCTGCTCCAGGTCGCTCTCCAGTTTGACAGTAAAAAAAACAACAAAAAATTTTTCACCCGCAAGGAGCGGGAACTTCGATGACGGCGGTACTTGGGTCCGCTCGTGCCCTTTGCGGGACTTCTAGTGCCAGCCGCCCGGACCGCCACATTCGACAACATGACATGCTGGCTTCGGTGATGTCATTCATTGCTGCTTTGGGACTGATTTTGATGTATGTGCGGGACGGGATGCTAAACGTACCAGTCGAAGACGTGTTCCAGCCACCAGAATGTTTCTTAGAAGGACTAACGAGCATTGTTGCACGAATGCACGAGACATACTGTAATTTCTCGCATGTGACCTGCATCAAAATTTATATGTGAGCGCAAGTTCGTCCGCTACTTTTGCAGGGGTTGTGGTGACGTCAGAACACTGAGCTCTGATTGGCTCAGATTGAAGGATAGTGGGTAGACTTAAACGCTAATTGCCTCGAGGTTTACCCGCTATCCTTCAATCAGAGCCAATCAGAGCTCGGCGTTCTGACGTCACCACAACCCTTGCAAAAGAAGCAGACGAACTTGCGCTCCACATGAAGTGAAAGGCAAGTAGGGGTGCGGGCTATACGTAAATTCGGCGGGCAGTGCGGCTTCGACGCTCGCAAAGTCAGAGATAGATCCTCAGGGGCCCTCGCTCCGACCTCTCCCTGGGACTTTCTTCTCCTCGGTGTAGCCGTTTTGCATTGCTTTTGTGGGCTGAGCAGCTGATGTCAGACAGCTCACACGCTATTCCCTCTGTTGCCAGGCCAGTGTCCCTGCCGCAAACGTGGAGGGCCGGTCATGTGACCGCTGTGCCCCCAACTTCTGGAAGATTGCCAGCGGGGAAGGGTGCGAAGACTGCGGCTGCGACTCCCAGGGCTCGTACGACCTCGTGAACACTGACGGGCAGTGTCCCCGCAAGTCGGGTCACGGAGGTCGCCAGTGCAACCAGTGCCAGGACTTCCACTGGGAAACCCCAGAGTTCGTTGCTACCGTGAGTTTGATGCCAGCACCAAAGCCAGTTGATTTAAAAGCATTCTGGTTGCCGATGTATTGATATACCGTAATATCACGTAAGGATGCCCGCCCAGAATGGAGAAATGAATGGTAAAACATGGGTGGGCCATCTTTGGGGATGTGAAAGCAAATTTTTATAAAAAGTTGGCGATGAACATTGGAACACTCAATACAAATTGCATGACACTGGAACTGATACCGTAGATTGCAGGTGTGGCAAATTCAAGTTGTACTACCGTATTTACTCGCAGAATGAACACACTTTTTTCTCCGAAAAATCGAGGCAAAGTTGTGGGGTGCGTTCATTACGCGAGGTAAAATTTTTGCGTCCGTATTTACTCGCATAATGAACGAACCTTTTATCCCGCAAAAATCGACGTAACTTCTTATCTCTTTGCGCGCAGCGCGGCAACTCCAAAACCAAACTGCGTATGCGCCAAAAAAAAAAAATGCTCCTCTCCATGTTTTTTTTTTTTTGCTTCCGTGTTTTTTTTTTTCTCGTTTTTCACAAGTTGTTTTGTCTGCCCACGCCGCCCATGCATTCGCGACCTCGCTGCACCAGGATAGAAAAGTGCGTTCATTTCGAGGGCTTCTGGCTTCTCTTTCCAAAGTGCGAGGAGGAGGCGAGGGCAGGATCTTCATTATGTGGCAGGGCTTCTCCGCTTTTCTTTTCTTATCTCCTTCGCGCGGCGACGCGCGACCCTGAAACCAAACTGCGTCGAGCAAAAAAAAAAGAAAAAAAAAGCTCCTCTTTATGTTTTCTTTTCTCTTAATTCCGTGGATTCTTTTTTTTTTGGGGGACCATCTTTCGCAAGTTGTTTTGCTTTGCTTAGGCGAGGGCTTCACCGCTTCTCTTTCCTATCTTCTGCGCCTGCGCGGACGCGCTACCCCAAGACCAAACTGCGCTGTGCAAGAAAAAGCAAAGAAAAAAAAAACTCCTCTCTTGTTTTTTGTTTGTTTTTTCTTGGTTCCGTGGATGTTTTTTTTTTTCAACAGCCTTTCGGCAAGCTGTTTTGTTTCGCTTTGCTTAGGCGAGGGCTTCTCCGCTTCTCTTTCTTAACTCCTTTGCGCGCGGCGCGCTACCCAAAATCCAGACTGCGCTGTGGAAAAAAAAAGAAACTAGCTCTTTATGCTTTTTTTTTGCTTCCTTTGGATCTTTTTTTATTTTTTAATGCCTTTTACAGGGTGTTTTGTTCGTTCTCGCTGCCCATGCATTTCGCGACCTCGCTGCACCAAGATAGAAAAGTGCGTTCATTTTCGCGCGCGTGGGGGGAGGGGGTCAAAATTTTGACGGCCAAGTTGGGGGTGCGTTTATTACGCGAGTGAAAAAAAAAGTTGAAATTTTGAGAGCCGATTTGGGGGTGCGTTTATTACGCGAGTGCGTTCATTGTGCGAGTAAATACGGTATATGATAAATGCGTGGGAAATTGCTACAACTCTGCTGTCAGGAAAAGATACCGCAGACGCACGCAACATATACGTTTCACTGTGCAATAAACGCGCAGGAACCTGCCACAAACTTGCGTGCCATGGGGAACCGATATTGTGCACGCAGATCACGGACAGAAAAACGCAAGAACTCATGCACGAACTCGCATGTTCTGAGAACGGACACTACAGATCACGGACGCAGCAGATTCGTGTTTCACGGTGGGATAAACGTGCGGAAACCTACCATAAACTTTTGTGTCACAAAATTGATGTCAGTCGTGCAGATCACAGACAGGCGTGGAAACGTGCTACAAACTCGCATGTCATGGAAATGAATACTGCATATCGCAGACACAACAGATTTGCATTTCACGATGCAATAAACACGCTGGAACAACTCGCATATAGCGGGAATCGATATTGTGCGTGCAGGTTCTGGACACGGAAAACTCTGGTTCGATTCTATGGTGCGATAAACACTTGGGATCCTACTACGAACTGGTTTGTCACACGCACGATACCACAGATCACGCTTGTTTATCTGATTGCTGTCGGAAATTGGGAGTGGCACTGTCTCGGAATTTTAGCTCAGGGAGGTTCATACCTCTCAGGAGGTATGACATCTCAGGGGTTCATACGGTTTTACGTTACATTTATTTTTCTCTTTTTCCGGCGAACACAGAGTGCGAGTGCAACGTGCTCGAGCGCCACGAGCCAGTGCCACCGCAACAATGGCAGCTGCGTCTGCATCCCGGGGTGGCGGGCGACCGGTGCCGTGGAGTGTGCCCGGGATTCACAGGCAGGGCTCCCACTGCGACAGCTGCGGAGAGTGCTTCGACAACTGGGATCGCATCATCCAGGAACTCAAGGGTGAGCGGCATCTTTCTTTAACGTATGAAGTGCACTCGAACGAAACTAAGTTTTCAAATTTGTCTTCCATCCTCCGTCCATCTGCCAGTCAGTCGCGGAATCCCATAGTTTTGCCAAAACACGTTCTATGGAAGCACGTTTCGTGGACAACTTTTCATGGACACACGTTTTGTGGACACACGTTTCGTCCAACACTGCAATGTTTCGTGGAAACTGGTCTTATAGACACGTGCTCCTGCGACGTTTTTTAGACATCATATTCTTGTTACTCAAGGAATTGGATTGGATTACAGTATTCACTAAGGGGGAATCACCCAGGCGGCTCCTGTGGCGCAAAAACAAATTAGCAAGCTCTTATCCTAAACATTCAAACACTCCACGCATAGCGTCTACAGGGGAAATTTCAATATAATCTTAGGCCCGAGCCTGCACCGGGTATTATCAAAACCGCCGACAGTTCGGCAAGCTAGGCTACCATCCCGGTGGCAACGGAGGTGATGTGCTTGGAACGACGCTTTTGACTAAACATAGCCAAGTGCATCGATGAAACAAATGCAGTAACCTTTTGATGATACAAACTGTTGACGAAGCGATCCGTCAGTGAGACGTCATTCGACAAATTGATTGCCACCGGCCAGTCACCGACATAGCGGTGGCGCACGTCACCGGCGTTGCCAAGCAGTGACGCGTGTCTGTGCTCTTTCGAGGTGTAGCGACGGCTTCGGAGTGCCGGCCAATGCCATATGCAAGCCGTCGATTTCACGTCATCGGTACTTAGCGTGTCGCAGGAGGAAATGGACAATGCCTTATCCAACTAAGCACAAAAGAAGGCTTGGGACACGAATTGTAAACACCCTAGAAAGAGCTCTGCAGACCACCGAAGTCAAGACTAGGCTGTGGATTGCAACTGCGATTGAAGAGTCAAACTAAATATGCTTCGAATGTTAATAAACTTAATGAAATAATGTCACGAGTCATACAAGTAAGACAAATGTGCAAACTCGACCGAACGCTTGCATTTCATGCATTGTCAAACTTTGTCTCAAAGTGACCGCTAACTTTTTGTGCCCAAGTTTTTCCAGCTCGAGCACAGCCTCAGGTATGCTACTCACTGGATGCATCACTACGAGCCAGACAGTTTTCCTTTTTCTCTTTTGTTGCTTCAACAATTAGTAAATGCGAGGGATGTGCGAATAGTGAATTTTCACTTCGAAGCGAATACGAAGCGAATAATTAATTTCAACGAATAGTTTCGAATCGAAGCGAATAATTTCAAAGCGAAGCGAATATTTTGCAATTGTTAATTTAAAAGTGAGAAAATCGACAAAAATAGAACTTGAATAATTTGCACATCAATACGGCTTAGCTAGCCGTGTCGTCTTCAATGTGTTTTCTAGGCTACTGGAAAAACAGTCGGGAACAGATTTAAAGGAGCAAACTTTCCTCAAGTTTATTGACGCCTGTGCATCACGTCGTAAGCATTACTCTATATTGCTGTGGATAAACACACACTCTTTAAACACTTCGGGATGAAGCTTCAGGTGATTGACCAGAGTCGTAGTTGTACATCTTGTATGTGTGACATTTCGCGCTTTTAAGTCCTCGATCAAAAAACTCCCAGATCGCGCTGCGGCACATTGCCCGTTGCGTTTGGTCGTCCATGACTTGTCTGGGAACGCACGCATAAGCTGCATTCACAGCTCGCTTAAAGCGAAAGTGATAGAAGTAGCGAAGGCGAGAAGAATCAACAAAAGCAGAACTGAGCAGAAAGCAGAACAAGGAAATGATCAACGATGGTAGGGCTGGTATGGCGGCTAGAACAAGGAGGTTATAAGTACTAGGAGGGGGCACGTTGCAATATTGGTGAAGCCTAATCATAAAAAGTTTAAACGATGTTGTGGCAAACGTGATCGTAGATCTCCCTGGCAAATGGTGCGCGTGACATGTCACGTGTGAGATGGATTGTTGATTGTAGAAGGATTCCTTGCAGGCTTGCACGCGCTCCGTCCGCTAGGTTTTATCAGATCGAAGGCTAGACGAAGGCGAGCTATGGTCACGTGATGTGGTCACGTTGGCCTGATAAGTGAGGAGAGTAAGGAGGAAAATGAGAAAGAGGCGAGGCGTCAATGGAGCATGGCTTGTGGAGGCTACGCGGCTGACGTCATCCCCTCTCCTACCCTTCTATCCTCCTTGGGCTAGAATGATGGGAATCAGACATGCATACGTGTGGTTACACGCCACAGTTGGAGTCACGGGTTGTATCCTGCGCCACATAGAAGTCTTCACCGATATCAATGCCAAGATTTGAAATTTGTCACTCTTTAGACCATGGTGATTTCGACTATTGAATGACACTTCAAAACCATGTCAGACTTAATTCCAAGAAAACAATTACGGTATTCGAGAGGCATCGTAACTATTGAAATGAAGATATGTTCAAATTGGAGGAACTATCGGTATCACCATCATTATTTTTTACGAGGGGCGGCAACGGTGTACGCAATAGACGTGCAGCACGTGAGAAATTAGTTTAAGTGTACTCGGAGGCAAGAAAAGGACAAAAATAAGCCAGGAGCTAGCTTTGGCAACCGTAGCACACAGTCACACGGTTTTGACGGGAATGTCATCTTTTGTGAGTTGTCTTAGCATCAGTGGCGTCACAAGGGGGGCGGGGGGGGCGGACCGCCCGGGTGCAGCGCTCAGGGGGGTGTCGCGGCGGGCCACGAGAGCGGGGGGGGGTGTCGTGTCGCGGCGGGCCACGCGGGATCCGGGGGGTGGGGAGGTGTCGCGGCGGGCGACCGCCCCGGGTGCCGCTGACCCTCGTGACGCCACTGCTTAGCATCCCTCTTTTCGAATAAGGTCGTGGTTTGCACCATGTTCAAACTTCGAAATACTTCGAAAATATTCTAAGTTTCCGAATAGTACTATTCGATTCGAAGTCTGAATCGAATATGGCATTATTCGCTCTCGATATTCGAAACTTTCGAATATTCACACAACCCTAGTACTAAATGCGGGTTCTGAGCTCCCGAGCAGGCGATTCATTATCGAGACTGCCGGGAGGGTTTGTCGCTATCCTGTCGGTAACGTTGCCATTTAGAAGACCATTAGGTTCATAAATGCAGACTGCATTTTACGCGGCACAAAAGTCGGGATTTGCGTCCCATCATCGTGACCGTAATGTGCTGTTGACAGCTGAATTCAACGGGACGCCACTAAGATTATCGCATTGTCGTGGGGCTGGTGCCACGAGTCCCGCAACCACATGAAGTATGTCTTGTCATGTAATGTCACCATGCCATGTGACTCGCTGCAAAGTCCAGGTGTCTTATAATGTCACAGTGTCAGCAGTGTTCTTAGATCTAATAATGTTGGGTATTGAGTCATGGTGGAACGTGATGCGATACCATGTGACAACATTTTGTGGTATAAGGACTATATGATGTCATGTGATGGGATATCACAACGTGACGGTGACGTCACGCTGCACAGATTTGCACATGTCGCTAACATACTTTGCAAAGGGGCATTTGGGCGGGAGTGCTCGAGGGAGTGCCCTAACATTTTAAATAATAACAATAATAATAATCTATTTCTACTCAAAAGGGTCGAGGTGTGCGGAAAAGGTTGAGAGCCTGCCCGTCTCACTTGGTGCGCCTCGTCCCTTCCAGAGGAGACGCAGCAGATGATCCACTCGGCGCGGCAGATCAAGCAGCTGGGCACGGCGGGCGTGTACACGCACGAGTTCACCGAGATGGAGGACAAGCTGCACGACGTGGAGGAGATCCTCAACGGGGCCAACATCACGGGCCTGGACCTCATGGACCGGCAGTCCCTCATCGAGGAGATTCGGTGCGCGTCTCGGCACCCCGAGCGGGTCGCGGAAGTCGTGGCCCTCATCTCAAAGCTGGCTCGCGCATTTGCGTTTGCGCATAAAAAATGCGTACATAGATCGGAAGACAAGAAATGTTCCGAGGCTGCCTAATAGATGGCGCCAGTGTGCCGTTGTCTCCTCCATCCGGAGAGCCTAGATTTAAGAGAGTGATCGACTCTACCCGTGGAGGCGTCTGTAGTTTAATGGCAGACGTCTCCCTCTCAGGTTGGGTGCATGTGTGCATGCGTGTGTCGTCCACTGGCAAGGAGGATGCGGCAATGAACGGAGGGAGTGAGCGAGGCAGAGGCACTTGCGGGTGATTGACGCTTTTGCCTTGTCCTCGAACCAGCTGTACTTTGTGTGCGGCCCATAAATCGCTTGACCCCGATCGAACAGTTCGAAACACTCTCGGGTCTGGGCACCCTAGTGTTTTCTCGACGTCAGCTGTTGTGAGCAAGCTCAGAGGACTCGAGCACGCTGAAAGGCAAATGCGTGAACTAGGCTTTAGTCGCAGCGATTTCATCCTTGGAAACTTTGAGAAGTGGCTTTTGTTCAACTGGGCTCTTGACCCGCTGAAACGACTGGACTGCAGGCGCAACCTGACAGAAAGCCAGCTGAAGCTGGACGAGGTGGACCAGCAGGCCCAGAACGTGACCCAGCGCACCTTTGCGGCCAACCTGGCCCTGTCCGACATCCACGAGCGGGCGCAAAAGCTGGGCCAGGATGCCAAGGCGCTCAGGGACAACACCACCGCCCTGCAGGAAGCCAACGTCGAAGGTGCGTCTCGTCTAGACTCTCGCGCGAAATATGCACCCAATTCTCCCCTGTTCCCCTCCGTCACTTCTTAGCATTGCGTTCTGCCGAGTGCACACTTTCAATGTGATTCGGACAACGGTGCGAGTCCCGTTCCCGTAGAGTTTTACTGGTTTAATGTGATGCACTATACTTGTATCAGGCAATGTGAGGCGAATGTAAACTCCAACTTTTACATCATGGTACTGCGCCCGTCGTCACCGACGTCCTTCCCTTTTCATTTTTGTCTTCTCGTTCTTCCCTGCTTTTATATCTCTGTTCCCCTACCCCAGTACGAAGTACCTCTCGAGGACGACTGGTCCAGGCAAACCTCTCATTCTTTCCGTCATCTCTATTACCCACAAAAGGCGAATAAGGTAGAAACAAGACAACTTTGGTTTGAGGTAAGACGTCCTCAAACCTCCTAAAAACCCCAGTGGCAGACAATGTGTCGCCAAGAGTCTTAGCTTCCCACGACACTTCATCAAAGTAACGCAAAGTGTGGCACCGTTTGAACCGTTCACTACATACTGTAATATTGAAAAATTGGCCGTACTGCTGCAAAATCAGTTTCTCGTGCAAAATATATATATATTTTGTGTTATTTTTTTAAAGTTCTAATGCGAAAGCAATAACTGTCCCATGGAGTAAACCCGGTGCTGTATGTAACCGTCTGTAGTGGCGAAATGGCAGCTAACTCCCCATCTGTAGCTGCAAAACGGCAGTATATTTCCCATTGGCTGCAATGCGTCATGTGGCTCCATAGCAACGGTGTCATCGTTGCTAGAAGGCCAGCCGAACTGCTGGCGGCAGCGGGAGAGGGGATGCAGGTATGCATTGTCAACCAGTACTTTAAAGGGCCCTGAAAAAGAAAAATGTTTTTTTTTTAAATGGTTTGTTTCGGAGATGCGTGTCAAGAAATTAATTTTTATGTGAAAAAGTTTTTTCAGAGCAATATTGACGGCGCAAGATTAATTTCAAATTTTGCGCGCAAAGTTCACGACGTCACGGAATGGGCATACACTCTTTCCACTTTATAGCGAGATGGTCATACACTCTCCACCTCAACAAGATAGCCAAAACCGATCCACCTCTCCTCCATGCCCCCAAAATGCCGAGAGAAAGCAAGTGGAAAGGATGTGACTACCAACTAAATCGCATCTCAAACCGTCAATATTGCTCTTACATTTTTTTTTTTTGCGTAAAATAATTTTTTGCATAGAAAAATCGTAAAAATTAACCATTCAACATGGTTAATTTTTTGCACATGTGTCCCAACCAAATTGTTAAAGAAAACATTTTGTTTTTTTCAGGGTCCTTTTTAGGTTGTTTTAGACGTCCTCAGGCATCATTCTCGACGTCGGTCCTATACCTCGTCCTAAACTTTAACAAATGTAGTAACATTACTCAAAAACATTTCACCCGCAAGACTATAATGCTTTCGCATTTCTACACGTAAGCAGTCTTAAGTGTACTCCTGTAAGCTTGTTTCAAAGCTTGATGCACCTTGTTTGGAATAATCGATACCTTTGGCTGGAATCGTGGCTTGCATGATTGTGAGATCAGTGCCCGCAATTCACCAAAACCTCGATTTTGTTCCAAATGTGACCCACAGCAGCTGTTCATAGTACATTGCCGTTTTAACGCAGAACGTCTTATTTGGCTGGCTCCTAGCAGCTTCCTGTAGTGCATGTCTTTGTAAAGAAAGAGCACCACGTGAAAATTCACCATTCTAGAAAAGTACCCGATAAAGGCTTGAAAGCGCTCGCTTTTGAACTGCGGCCCCTCCAGTTGTGAATGAAATGCTGAATCAACTGCACCAACAGTGCTCGCAGGAAAAGCAAGTATGAAATGTTGCCACAAGGCAGTGACTGCATTTGCACATATGGCGTGAGATGAGGGAGTGCAGGAGGTAAAGGGAGAGAGAACAAGCATGTGCTTTAGAGAAAACGGGGAGACGTGAAATTGTCGGGTTAAAGCTGTGGTGTGCAGTCGCAAAAAATGCAAAATATTACAACAACAAAAAATAATTAAAAACAAACGAGACTAAAGTGAAAAAGGGGACAAGACAAACGTGAAGCCCTCAGACTCTCATTTGAGACTTTGTGTTTGGCGATTGTCCCCCTCGACCCTAATCATAGGGTTTTTCATATATTACGCTCAATTTACACCAGCTTGTTTGTGCACTTCTTTTGTGTTGGGTAATGCGAACTGCAATGCACCCCCACTGAAACGCTGGCTTTGGCAGGACTTCCTTTCAGAGACTCATCTCACGAAACAGCTCACGCCATCAAGGCATAAATAGCGCACCAAGTTTTCTGCGCACTTTTACCCCGAAGCAACACAGTGCATTCTGTGTACTACTGCCCTTGTTACAATAAGGCGGGGAAGGGACGAATTTTTTTAAGATTACCTTTCTTTTTATTTGTGCGTGTGCATTCTTTTTTTAGGGGCACTGAACATCACACGGGAGGCTCAGAAGCGGTCGCAGCTAGCGGTGGCACGAGCCAGGGGTGCCCAAAACGACGTGATGAAGTCGGAGATGACGAGGACGCGTCACTGAGCGCATGTTGGAGAGTGCCGCCAGCCGATACAATGACACCTATCAGGAGAACGAAGCGGCACTGCGAAAGCTTCAAGAACAGGTACGTGATTTTTAAAAAACTGCAAATTTCAAAATTGGAAAAAGAAAAAAAAAATTTGAGTCCGTGAAACAATTTTTTTTTTTGTTCCTTACATTAAAATGAACCAAGCGAAAAAATTTCTTTACTGTTACTGGGTTCGAACTGACGCAAAATTAGCAACAAATAAATAATTGTGCCCCGAAAACCGTGGAAAACACGACAGAAAACGCTAAAATAGAATTTTCAATCGCAAACAGAGTGGCTGAGCACGGCGATCTCGAGCGCGTTCATACGGCCGTTTTCTCCCCTCTAGAACGGTGATGATGGCGTTTCTGTAGCACCATCGGGAGGTGCTCAAAATTTAGAAGTCTGGAATGCGGTGCGGTCATACTCATTGGCTTCATCGAGCACATGATCCAAGCATGCACTCCCACTGGTCGCGGGGTTCGGTTGCCCAGACGAATGAGCCTCCTCGCATGCTTTCTTCCTCGCCTTCGCTTTCTTTCCACTTGCGAGTTGTCTGCTCGCGCCGGTGAGACAGCTATTGCTCGCTTGCAAAGGGCTTTTGTGTGCCTAGTCGAGAGCTTTTTGTCCGAATTTTGAAGATGCACAATTGCAAGAAGTTGTACTAAAAATACACTTCTAAGCAGTTGAACTACGACCATCAAGAGTGGCGTTCTATATGCAACCCTGTCAAGTTAGAATAGAAACTTGCCCGTCTTCACACTTTGCACCGAAACATGTAATTTCATGCAAAGAAGTAATTAAAAACAGAAGAACTCCCGTGATGAGGTCAAATAATGCACATTTGGTATAAATGGAAGCCTTTGTCGACCACATATCAGAATTTCACAACTGGCAAATGCCCGACAGGGACTGTTGATACTCATTTTCTAATAGTCAAACTTTCTGTTATTTACCTTTCAATGACATGTCACAGAAAGCTAAAATCATTCTTCATTCTTTGTCAATTAGAGATTTAGACTAAAAAATATTTAACATTTAAAAAATAGTTTCAAATCACGTTTTATTTGATTCTTGAGATTGTCAAGGTGTTTTTGAAGCTGTCAGAAAGATTTAATAAGGACTTGTCTCTTTTCTATTCTCGTTTGTTCATGCGATGAGGAACTGTCACTGATTTTCAGTGGCCGAGGTTACTCCAAAACCAAATCTGTTCACTGTTTTTTGTTTTGTTATTGTATTTAAATTACTTTTGCAGTGTTTCTTCATTAACATATGTCTCATTGGACATCTACGGTAACTTTTAAGGCAGTGCTACATGATATGAGGCTAGGCCGCCATCTTTTAACTTCTTTCTCGATTTTCTCAAAACATGTTTTTTTGTCATCTGGCTTGCTTGTGCAGGGGATATCTTGAAAACTATTCATCCGATTTCACTTCTGCTTGCTGTATTATATTCCTAAACAACAAATGCAGGGGTGAAACTATTAGGTTATCGATATCCGACCTGTAGCTTTTGCAACAGTGACATAAAATTTTTCTGAAAATTCAGCACTAAGTAGCACAACAACCGTTTTGTATAAAAAACGTTTTTGATGCAAATAAAAAATAATCCAGTACTTTCACCCCCTGCAGGTATGTCTTGGGCCATTATACGTGAAGTTCTATAATGACACAGTGTGTTATTAGGTCTGAGGGGCTTGCACAAACCATCAACATGCAAAATCTTCTAACTTACAAACTAATGATCAGAAAAGCTTCAAACCTGTATTCAGTTTACCTTCTTAACAAAGTAGAAAGCTGATGTAAATTTCATTGGCCCTAGCTCTGGTACTTCAAAGGTTAGTCTCAAAACCCAGCTCCTGCCTCAACATGAAACATTCTTTGGCTGAGGATGCCCGGCATTTCGTGAAGCCCAAAACTGAAGCCCGGATAAAAGCGTGGCCACAAGGCCCGGCACCGATTGGCTGTAGTGTGGGAGAGGGGAGCAAGGTGCTTGACACCAGTTGGTTAGAGGGAAGGTCGTGACCAGGGGTGGAATGAGGAGGGAGATGGGCAGGGTGGGAAAGGAGGAGTGGGTTAGAGGGTTCTGGAAGATAAACAGGTTTTTCATTTCAAGCGTGCACATGCCACGCGTTAAATTGTCCGAGGAAGAGTGCCGTGAACATACGCGTCTGGCTAAACAGGCTACACACACCGCTAAACGATGATATAAACGTTTGCATGATGCTAGGAAACGTTTTGCGTATGCAACACAATTGCTCAGCAATTTTCCATATTATGAGTCATCATTTCCCAACGGGTTCCCAAAACTTGGTGCCTATACTCTGTTTCACATTAGGTTTCACTGCAGCCAACGCTACGATCTGGTGGGGATGATTGAGCAATGTCAAAAGTATATTGTAACGGCACTGAGCCATCCTTGAGCGTTCGCTACGTAGACCAATTACGCGCAGAAAAATGTACAGGATTGCACCATTATTCATAGCTTGCGACTGATTCAGCCGGTGATAGCAGACAGTGCGCATGACGACGTAGGCGCCATGACGTATACTTTTTGGTGCTTCTAGATTGGCTGCATCGGGTCGTGACGTTGGCTGCAGTCGGACTTAACGTTAAACTGAGTATGGAACGCATGTTCGGGAACTGGAGCCCAGACAAGAGTGCGGCAAAAAGAACTGGCGTCCACGGTCGTGGCCAGCACTCCGATTGGCGTTCGATTGCATCATGAGCCGGTGGCGAGAATTGCAGGCTTCATATAAGATTTGACAAACTTGCGCGGACCCATTGCGCACGTTATAGTTTATTCGGTTGCCCAATTATCTGGGTTCTTGAACTTGGCTCGTAGTAACCCTAGAATTCGTTCCGGCCATTAAAATTTTCCCTCAATCATTCCTATCCATCGTGCCTATGGTCTTCCTATCCCCACTGTTCGTTTCTGTTTCCCTATAATTGTTCCTCTTCTAATTGTTTCTATGGTTATCCCTTTCCCCTTTGTCCCTATGATCTTCTCTATCCCTACGATTAGAAAACGATCGAGCTCGAGCGAGGTTTCTTCCCAATTTAAAAGCGAACCTCAATAATGTATTGATGCACAGCTATGAACTAAAACATCTGCTGCCTTTCTCCCTAGCATCATATAATTTCTACTCCTCCGACTGTTTCGCTTTAAGAATGTTGAGATGAAGGAGTGGGCAGAGGGTTACTAACCTTCAGGCCTAAACCGTCCCAGGTGGCACGACCTCGAAGACCAAATCTCGGACGTGAATGAGCTGGTGTGCTGCAAGCGAGGCACCAGTCGAGCGCTGCGGCACCGTGTGTGGCGGTGCGGGGTGCAACAGCTGCGGAGGTCTGGGCTGCGAGGGACGGATCCGTGACGCGCGCCAACAACACCCTGGCCATGGCAAGGAAACCAACGAGCTCCTTGCCAAGAAGGGAGTCCGTGCACGCACTCTCTTCGGCGGTGGGTGTTGTGCTTCGATCGATCATCCGGCACTTTCGTCGAAGATGGCTCTTTGCGTTTTGATAAAATTACTTGAGCCTGCGCAAGTTGCTATCCCAAAACACCTTATAAGCATTCGTCGCAAGCATCCTATCAAAGCCTAAAACTGCAATTATGTGCAGCCTTTTTTAAATAAAATCTGACCAAATATTGCCGAGTATATCTCGGAAAAGGGCGTTATGCTACCTTTGGTCGCGTTTTTGCTTTACACGTTTCATACCCTCTGTGGCATGAGCCCTAAAAGCGTTTGATAGAGCTAATGAAGATTTCCATCTGTCTGTTTTGATTCTACAATGGCAAGGAAAAGAGCACATTTATTCATGCTTTTGGGAGTCTTTATATGAGACCTCTTCTCCTGAAGACATCAGAAAAGGGAAAAGGGAAACACTGGAGAAAAAATTGCCCGACTTGGACATTCCTTTAAATGCTATGAATGTGTGATAGCACTTGATTGGGACACGTAACGATGTAACGTCATGCAACACCATGATCAAATACAGCGGGAAAATCGTTACATGACCAGTTGTCGTGTGCTGTCGGGTCACGTTACACTGTGACGTCATGTCACATCACCACATCATGTGACCTCAGGTCGCATGACATCAGTTTTTCTGTTAAATTTAGCGGGAAGTTGTTGTTACGTGACCTGTTGTCGCATTATGTGATGGTCAGGTGAACCGATGACGTCACGTCACGTCACGTGACCTTGTCATGGTGTCCTCGGGTTACGTGATATCAATTTCACCGTTAAATTTAGGAGGAAATTGACAGTCGCATAACGCCATGGCCTTATGTGGCATCATGACCTAAAACAGTGATGTCAATTTTCTCGCTACGAATTTAGTGGCAAAATTGATGTCACAGGCATTGTGACATCACGTGGTCAGACCACAACGCAAGCAACAAGGGCCCGTGGAGCGGTTTCCATTATAGAACTAGCACTTTAAAAATGCAGGTTCATTCCCTTACTAATTCGAAAAGTTTTAACTTGACAAGCTCGCAGGATACGAATACAAATTGGAGATATATGGGCCGAGTCTGTACATGGGCACTCACATAATGAGGGCCACGTGGCCTTCACCCATTCTGCGAAACTAATGGGGTCATTTGTGAAGGCTGTTTTCTCGGCCACCGTCTTTTCGGGGTGGGAAAAGCCCAGAAGAGTCGCAGCGGGCGGCTGGAGCCCAGGCCAAGAAGGCCTTTGAGCGTGCTCAGACGACGAGGAGCCAGTCGGGGGACGTGAGCCGCGAACCTCCAGGACTTGTTGGACCGCATCGAGCCAAGTTCCTCAATGAGGCCGGAGCTAGGCCGGCCGAGATCCGTGTTGTGCAGCGGAAGAGGTGAGAATTTCACTTCTTTGTCCTCGAAGCTTAGCGAATACATTTTTGGATCTTGACTCGCTAAGCCATACAGCTTCTCAACTGAGTGTTCTCGAACGGTGTTCAAGAACACTCGGTGTATGGATTTTCTAAGTTTTCATCAACACTTAAAGTAAAGTATTTTTTATAGTAATTTATTTTGCTCAGTTGCGGTACGCACTCCAGGCATGCAGGGCGGTGGGGATAGGCAGGGGCCCGTGCACACTGTGTGCCCTGATCACCCAGCTGGAGGCAGGGTATAATGTATACGAGGTGAAGGAGGGGGAGGGGGGTGGTGTCTACGGGTGGAAGCAGAGGAGGAGATGAGAGTTTTGGGCCCAGAACCGGCCAGCGCACAGGGGGCAAAGCCAGCTGCCCCCGCCCTCACCGGGTCTCCGAGCGCGCCCCGAACATCCAGCCGCCCGGCATCCGCCGCCTCGGCACCCTGCGCACCCGGACAACGGGACAGGGGCAGCCAGCCCGTGTCCACCCACCAATCACCCAGCCGGGGCCACGGTGTCCCCACGCGCCCCCTCCCCTTCCCAGTTCGTGGTCGAGGATGATACTGAGGTCGGTGTGCGATATGCGGGGTATAGAGGCGCCGCCTAAGGTGGGTTCAGTTTGTTTCTTGACAGTGTGGGAGATCGGTCGGCAAACACTCTCGGTACAGTTGAGCAGCAAACTTGTTAACCTGGGATCAGCGGTAGCAAAGGTCGAGGTTGTTCTGGAGTCCTCTAGGTGTCAGTCGACTTGAAGACTGACGACCAGTTCGCGCTCTCCACTTTTCCCCGCTTCCTCCTCTCCCCCTTCCTACCCTGTCCACCGTTGCCTGCTTCCTCTTCCCCCATGGTGAGAAGGATCTTCTGCCTTGCAGAATCTGGAGTCTGGTCGTCGGCCTTT
>JAZHYW010057572.1:0-23345 GCA_037355805.1 Ixodes ricinus | reverse complement strand
CCCCCAACTTTGCGTCGATTTTTCGGGAAAAAAGAGTGTTAATTCTGCGAGTAAATACGGTACAAGTGATTCTTTGAAATTTTCAGTGGTAAATTGGTGGCAGACGTGGCTCTGGAATGCCTGGATGGAGCTGAATGGCACCAGTAACCAAAAACAGGGAAAAGCGATTCACATTTTCTCAATTAAATTTTTAGAAAATCACTCACAACTTTTTTGATTGGGGTAACGTTTAGTTGTGAAACTTTGGCATCTGGATTCAGACCGGTAGCTCTACGTTTCGGCGGAGAATGGGCGTTAGGAAATGCATAATTTACTTTTGCAACAAAAAAAACAAAAAACGCCGTAAAACGTTTTTGGGGTACACACTGTTGTACATTGTTCTTCAAATTTGAGCATTTTCGAGAAGGTCTGAGCCATTCATTGGTGCATAACCATGAGCCAAACACTCTCCAGTATGCGCATTATTATTTTTCAAGGCCAGTAGGTTTCTGCGCAGCCTTGTCCCATCAATGCTGAGAATGGGAGGGGTTGTTAGGCTGCCACTCTAGAGAGATAGACATTCCTTATTAATGAGCTGAATGTGAGTGCGCAAATGAGCTGGTGTACATGGAATAGGACAAAAACCTGAACTGGGTAAAAATGAATCATGTTACGGTAGTCGGTCTGAGAAGCAGGCAGTGGCACCACAGGGCACCACCCGTGACAGCCCCCGCTTCCCCCCCCCACCCCCTCTGTGGCCCTCAGCGCACGACCTGACGTGCGGTGCCCCCCCTTCTGACGCCACGAGCTAGGGCAACAAGTTCTTCCGTGGTCTGCTTTGCCTTACCGAGCTAAGTAAGCACCAATGGATGGAAGAGTTCAGTTAGCGAAGGCTTCGGTGATAAGAGAAGAGGTCTGTGCCACAACAATCCTTTGTGTCCTAGATGTGTCACTTAGCTTGGTGTTTCAGTTGCTAGGCTGTTTGGTTTCTCTCTCTCCGGTTTCTTCTTTCCATGGTGCCATTTACCGTAAAACACCGAGCATCCGCCCATTCCACACTGAGTGCCCATCCCTAATTGTTGTAACACATGAAAAATATCCGCAGTACAAATACAGAAAATTTGTGACCTAACATGCGCCCATCCCCCACTTTCTTGCAATTATCTCTAAATTTTGAGTGGGGCTTGTCGGTGCTTTACGGTAAGCACTTTTTGGAAAATGAAAACTTCAGCTGTGTTTTGGGCCTTTCAGTGTCTGTCGTTTTTTAGCTGCAGTCTCTTGGATTTTTGTCGTGTTCCTTATTAAGATGGAGAAATTTGAGAACCCCAGCTATAAAAGCCAGGATCACCGAAACTTCTGGCGTTGTTGCAGCCTGCGACTGCAACGGCATTGGGTCCCTGGACAACTTCTGCGACGCCCAGACGGGCCAGTGCAAGTGCCGCCCCAACACGTACGGGCGCCAGTGCGACGAGTGCCA
Source organism: Ixodes ricinus (assembly GCA_037355805.1). Lineage (NCBI taxonomy): Eukaryota > Metazoa > Arthropoda > Arachnida > Ixodida > Ixodidae > Ixodes > Ixodes ricinus. The sequence goes on along the minus strand of JAZHYW010057572.1, from coordinate 21,889 downwards.
GCCGGGCTACTGGAACTACCCCAACTGCCAGCGCTGCGAGTGCCACGGACACGCGGACACCTGCGACTCCCGCACGGGACACTGCAGCCACTGCCGGGACTTCACCAGCGGGCCGCACTGCGACAGGTCGGAACCGGCCTGGACTCGCCCTCATTCGTACATTGCGTGCCGTTTTTATCGTGCGTGTAGTGGATCCCCACGGCGACGAAAAAGACGGATGTTGAGATGCACAGTCACGGACCCCGGCTCAGCTCTATCTACACTAGCCTCTCTAATGCTTCACTCCAGTTGGTACTATCGGCGAAAATTGAGCTTCATTATGGTGCCTAGAATCTGTCTTTGACTGGGGTGTTAGTATCCCATAGGCTGTTTCCACTGACATAATTTTGTCCTTCATATTTTTTTCGTACAAGCTGCCCGCTGCGTGCTGAGCATTTTTAAGCTTCACACGACACCCTCAAGTATGTAGTGCACGAAAGCTTATAAGGTTCATTGCGGTGTAACAACAAAACGGTGGATTGATGTCACGTGAAAACATTCTATTCCGCCGATGCACTTAAAGCAGTTGGCACAAATGTGTCGCAGGAGCCAGAATGTCGTGCCGCCGGATGTCGCGATCCTGGTGGTTGGTCGTAGAAGTTTGTGCCAAACATACGAGTCAATGCATGTGGTGCTGTTGTCGCGGTGTCCCACTTCGTGGATGCTGAAGTTTCTGGGGACTGTCGAGTCGGAGTAACGGCATACAGCGGAACAGGCGTCTGCTGTGTTCAGCTCCACTGCTGTGCTACTGCCAGGATTGCTGACAGGCAATAGCATAGAAAATGTGGGATGTCATTAGGAAGGAAATCGAGGTGGACCAAAAATGAGAATGCGCACGCACACATAGTTGGAGATGCATTCCAGCTCATATTTGCATTTCTTAACTTTCTGCATCGATGACAAGGCGTTTTGTCGTGGGAACTGCAGGGTGCCCAGCATCGAAAAGAGAATGATCAGTTACTGTGCCCAGCTGTTGTGAAACGAAGCCAGCGGTTGTCAAACGTTCTCAGTATAAGGAGGCATGCCATGCATGCAGCATGCTTACTGTACTGCATCCAAAGTGATGAAATCAGGCAAAAGGAAGATATTTCACTTGTAGTCAAGCACTAATGCGTGTAGAAAAACATTTGGTGTCTTTATGAGTCAACTTGGCAATGCGACCGTATTTAGCCCGCATAATGATAGTGAACCTATTTATCCCGCAAAGATCAACGTAACTTCTTATCTGTCTGCACGCGGCGCGGCGACTCAAAGCCAAACTGCGATGCGCAAAACAAATGCCCTCTCCATGTTTTTTTTTCTTGCTTCAGTGTTTCCCATTCCCTCCCCCCCCCGCCTGTTTGCAAGTTGTCTTGTATGCCCACGCTGTCCATGACATCGCGAACTCGCTGCACCAGGGTAGAAAAGTCGTTCATTTCGAGGGCTTGTCGCTTCTTTCCAAAGTGCGAGGAGGAGGCGAGGGCAGGATCTTGCTTCTGTGCGTTTCGCTTCGTGCAAGCGCTTCTCCGCTTTCTGCTTATCTCCTTGCGCGCAACGCGCGACCCTAACACCAGAACTGCGTCGTGCGAAAAGAAAAAAAAAAGCTCCTCTAAAGTTTTTTGCTTTTTCTTAATTCCGTGGATTTGTTTTTTTCATTGCAGCCTTTGCAAGTTGTTTTGCTTTGCTTAGGCGAGGGCTTCCGTTTCTCTTCCTATCTCTTCGCGCGCGGCGCGCAACCCCAAGACCAAATGAGCATGCGCAAACACAAATAGTTGGAGATGCTTATTCCAGCTCTGTGGATTTTTTTTTGTTGCCTTTCACAAGTTGTTTTGTTTCGCTTGCTGAGGCAAGGCGCTTTCTGCTTGTCGGAATCCCTGCACGCGGCTCGCAACCAAACTGCACTGTGCGAAAAGAGGAACGATCAGTCTTTATGCTCTAGCTGTTGCTGAAGACGGAGCTTGGCAGTTGTCAAACGCCTTCAGTACAAGGCGTTGTATGCTGACGCATGCCCAGCATCTCGACTTCGCTGCACCTGGATGACAAACAAAGTGATGAAACATTTTCACGCGCGTGAGGGAGGGGGTCATGCTCCGACGTTGGGGTGCGTTTATTAGCACGAATGGAAAAGTCAAAGAGAGCCGACTTGGGGGTGCGTTTACTACGCGAGTGCGTTCATTGTGCGAGTAAATACGGTAGGTTAAATTCGAGCTATTTCGCACTTTCTATAAGCGTTGATTTCCCGAGTTGATTGCTCGTGGAGCCGTAAATAATGGATAAAGCTCTTGCAACGCACTCGGAGGTCATCACATGGTAGAAACATATTATCTGCGAGCAGAACGACGACGAGCTTGGTTTGTAGATGGCTGTATCAAGGAGACAAAATGAACCTCTTTGTTTGAAAATTGTTTTAAGAAGGGGAGGGTGTGGAAGAGGAGATGAGCTGACAAAAGTGGAAAGCAGGAGGTGTACATCAGTTTTTAAAAAGCAGGTGTGTGCTGGGTCATGGATTTTGCAAAGTTGTTCTTGAGATGCCTTCTCCGTTGAGACTGACCGTTGCATGCAGGTGCGAGACTGGCTTCTACGGCGACCCCGGTACTGGCGTGGACATTCCGTGCCGCCCGTGCCCTTGCCCCGGCACCATTGACAGCGGGGTGAACCACGCCACCAGCTGCGACCTGGATCCCCGCACGGGCAACGTGGCCTGCCACTGCTCTCCGGGATACGCTCTGGTGGGTTTGTCGCTGCACCCACCGAGCGTTGACTGCTCTCTATTTCCTTCCTTATGTATGGCTTGCATGTGACCTTATTGCACCATGCTGGGGGTCATTCCTGCTTGTTCTTGCTCTCGAAAAGAAAGAGAATGATTTAAGATATGTGCTGCAGAAGCTATGTCCTCAGCAGTATGGACACCAGAGTGGCAGCTGGTGTGACATCAATGCGAGCCATACGTTCGTTGTTGCCAGCTTTTTTAACTGGCAGCTTTTGATGACCTTCGGGCACTTAGAAAAGGGTCTCTGATACCGCATAATGCGTGTTTTTGTGATATTGTCTTAAACTATTGCGAATGATGACTGAGAGAGCACCATCCAAACCTGAAATTTGAGCAGAGCATATTAATAAAATCAAAAATAGCTACAGGATTTTAAGTTTGAAGTTTCTGTATGAGAAGCGCATCAGAAGCGAAAATTGCCTTTTGTGTTTGCGTTTTGGTGCCTGCTCTGACGGGAAGTTGCTTGTCTTACTTCCACCTGGGTATGGCGTGGGCAGTAGCATCCGCTACTATCCACAAACATTGTGCACTGCTACGATAGTGCAATACAATCATTTCCGCAACACTTCCGTGAGACTACAATGCCCAATGCCGAGATCAAAGCCCAAAGTTTTGGGGTACTATTAATGCACCATTGTATTATTGTTCTCGGGTTGTGAAATGCAAAACCATACCAGCCTCCTTGACTTCTGGTCACTCTCTTTGATATTTTGAAATCAACCTGCTTGTTTGGTTCAAGACAGCTGTTTACAACATGTTTCATAAAAATTGCTAGCATATCTTGCGAAAGTAAATGAGAGAAAAATTTTCCAAGTAGAAAATGAAAAATAGAAAAGATTATTTTTAACTACCATAAAATACCGGGGGATTGCCCATCCCACTTTCAGTGAAAACTGGGTTACTCTAGACATGGGCACTTGTCCAGTCAAATCAGGCACTTATTGTATAAATTGCAGGATTTCCAAGTTTGGGAAATGTTTATAGTGGGCATTTGAACAAAGTGGGCACTTCCGTGGTATTTTACGATAGTATGTTTACACGCAATGTGCGAAGACGTCGGAGAGGAATTTAATTGTATCTTAATACTACGGACAAAGTCGGGATGAACGATGTGCAACATCTTTGAGCAGCCGCCTCGGTGGCTCCGAGGCGAGAGCGCCGGCCTACGGATCCCCACGTGGCGGGTTCGAATCCCGGCCGAGGTGCCGCAATCTGACGGAGGCTTATTGCAGAGAAGGCGCCGTGTGACCGAGCTTTCGGTTGCACATCAAAAGATCCCCAGGTGGTCGGAATCAATCATCAGTCCTCCGCTGGGGCGTGCCAGATGCCCGTCGTTGGTTTGGCATGTAAAACCCCAAATTTGATTTTTTTAACATCTTTGAGCCCTCCCACTATGGAGTGACTAAATTTTTTGCACCATTACGAGTACACATATTTTAGACTATCACCATGCTAACCAAATCCTTTCCGCTAGCACAGGGGATAGGGTGTAGTATTACCGAGCAGGAGGTCAGTGGTGCAATTCCCACTGAGGAACAGGGTCCTTTGCAAAGAAAACTGGCCATGTCATCATACCTTTTGTTACAACATTATTCGTTACAACTCTCTATGCTCCGAATCTAGTCCTAAAGCACTTTTTGGATTTGAAAGTAGCTATTAAAGCATCTATACGGGAGAACCCCTGTGATACATTATTCAGGGAACTGCGATAAAAAAAATTATCTGGGAAAACGCAATAACTCACACAGTAATTTGGTTTGTTGACCTTCACAAATGCAGAAAGCTTCGCATGACAGCACCTCATGCACCTAAGGCTTTTCATGAAACGATTTCTGAATGATAAATCAATAGGTGTCAAACTTTGTCAATTGATCAATTATAGCTTTAATACAGGGCATTATGGGGCTGGTTTCAATGAAAGAGGATCACGAAATACCATTGCACAGCTGCTACATTTTGCTAAATTAAGTTAGTCGAGCTAACTAATTAATATTAATTAATCATGATAATTAATTATATTTGATAGACTACACTCGACACTCGTCCTTCTGCTGCACACTGCATCTCCTGACTTTATTCCTCGGATTAATTCTAAAATATGCGGTCGAATGAACCGTACTCGATCGAAATGAATGAGGATTACGAAGCCACCGAAAGAAAGTCTGTGGCGGAGCCAAGATTCGATTTACAGACCTCGTAATTTCCGGTCTGGCATCCCAACCACTTTACCACACCGCCTTGCCCTTTCGGCATTTCCTATCTGTCTTATTAATGTACCGAAACGAAGTGCATTCAGTCGAAGGTATTAAGATACATTAAAACTTTTTATTCAAATTCATGCCCAACCTGAGCGTCTGGCTCATTCAAAATTGCATGTTGCTCGCACAAGCTCTGCCTTTGACGCTGTCCCAATGCGTGCCGCAGGGGAGCGCTGTGACCGGTGCGCCAACAACTACTATGGGGAGCCCAACGCGCCGGGCGGGGAGTGCCGGCGCTGCGAGTGCAGCGGGAACATAGACGACACTCAGCCTGGCAACTGTGACTCTCGCACGGGCGTGTGCCTGCGCTGCCTGTACAACACGGAGGGCCACCACTGCGAGCGCTGCAAGCCGGGCCACTATGGGGACGCCTCGCGCCAGCAGTGCCTCGAGTGCGTCTGCAACATGCTTGGCATGGACCACACCAGGGGATATTGCGACGCCGTAACAGGTAGGGCTTCCGGACAGCAATCCACGCTCGGTGCTTCTATGGCGCTCGGAACGCGTTCTCCAACCGGCGCACATACCACGCCCTTGGATGTAATCCCTAGATTTTCGCCCGACGATGTTGTGGAAGTGTCAACGTTGTCGCCGGCCGCGATACTGACAGTGTCGCGCCGGAGGTGGTGGATGTGGCAGACGCCTGTTCTGCTCCAGGTCGCTCTCCAGTTTGACAGTAAAAAAAACAACAAAAAATTTTTCACCCGCAAGGAGCTGGAACTTTGCGATGACGGCGGTACTTGGGTTCGCTCGTGCCCTTTGCCGGGACTTCTAGTGCCAGCCGCCCGGACCGCCACATTCGACAACATGACATGCTGGCTTCGGTGATGTCATTCATTGCTGCTTTGGGACCGATTTTGATGTATGTGCGGGACGGGATGCTAAACGCACCAGTCGAAGACGCGTTCCAGCCACCAGAACGTTTCTTAGAAGGACTAACGAGCATTGTTGCACGAATGCACGAGACATACTGTACTTTCGCATGTGACCTGCATCAAAATTTATATGTGGAGCGCAAGTTTGTCCGCTACTTTTGCAGGGGTTGTGGTGACGTCAGAACACTGAGCTCTGATTGGCTCGGATTGAAGGATAGTGGGTAGACCTCAACGCTAATTGCCTCGAGGTTTACCCGCTATCCTTCAATCAGAGCCAATCAGAGCCTGGTGTTCTGACGTCACCACAACCCCTGCAAAAGAAGCAGACGAACTTGCGCTCCACATGAAATGAAAGGCGAAGTGGGGGTGCGGGTTATACGTAAATTTCGGCGGGCAGTGCGGCTTCGACGCTCGCAAAGTCGTAGAGATAGATTCCCCAGGGGCCCTCGTCTCCGACCTCTCCCTGGGACTTTCTTCTCCTCGGGTAGCCGTTTTTGCATTGCTTTTGTGGGCTGAGCAGCTGATGTCAGACCGTCGAACGCCACTCCGCGCTGACTGTCTTCAGGTCCGTTGCCGAGGGGATCAGAAACCATTGTACTAAGATATTGAGGTGGGCTAGTTGGATATGCATGATGTAAGAATTAAATAGCGCAAAGGTTAGACAACGGACAAAGGACAGAACATATAGACAGGACACGCGCTATACCTGTCTATATGTTCTGTCCTTTGTCCGTTGTCTAACCTTGCGCTATTTAACTTTTAGATCAGAAACCAAGCGGCAGGCTGGAACTACGACCGCCACGACGTTGATGAGTCATGCGTGCAAGAAGCAAGAAAGAACGAGAGCCTGCAAACTGCAAGCAATGACCGAAGATCATTCGGCGGTCTGAACACTGGTGCCACGGCTGGTGCATACCAGCTGTGGTGGCGTATAGCAAGAATATTTGTAAATCCCCCCATTAGGTATAGCTGGTCATCGCAAAGCTTCTTCGAAAAGAGAAGAGGTTGCAGTCACGCCGTACGACAGAGATCCAGCGTGACCGCTGACTTTTCCAGACGAGATGGCGAGGAGCAGTTTCAGAAATTGTGTGACGTCACGGATGACGACGCTATCTGAAGCAATACTGGCACCTCAGGTGATAGCTGCAGTGACTGCAGCGATGAGTATATTTAAAATAAAGGTTTGGTTTCTAGCGAGATCTGCATACTGCTTTGCGTGGTTAGTGCGGATAATGTGTGAAACATTTTTTTGTTTTTTTCCGAGAGTAGTGAGTTGGGGATGCGGGTTATATGAGGGGAAGCATTTGCCTCTGAGGACCGTTGATTTTAATGCTGAGCTGCCACTTGCTTCCAAGAGTCACATGAGGTATGGGCCTCGTGCCTTGGTGCATTTAGGGCTACTAGCAAGATAAACACATACACATCAAGGGGCTTTAGTCAGGTGACACCCAGAACCGACTGGGATGAGATTCGGAACGAGTTGCGACTTATACAGTCTAGGCATCTGCAAATAGTGGATTTTGAGTTCGAAGCAAATTTAAAGCGAATACTAGTGGTTTTTGGTTGAATATTTTCGAACCAAATATCGAATAGTTTCTCTAAGCCTTTCACTACTGCACCATGCTTAAAAAAGAAAACCCGGCTGAACTTGTGAAGGTTGTTGCCAGGCTTCCACTTGTCCATTTCTAATATAAGTTTGTTTTAATCTAACTATATTTATTGAGTGTGACCTCTGACAGGGTAATGCCTACATTTAGATGGCAAGTACATGACGCATTTGACATAAAGTTAAACCTTTAGCGATGCTCAGCTATACCTAATTGAGGGAATTTATTAATATGCTCGCTATATGCAAACATCTTTTCTTTAATCATGTATGCTTAACATTTATTTTCAGGGCATCTCTGCTGAACATATAATACTCATGCATGGCAGTTTAAATTTTAAAATTTTACTGCAATGTAAATATCACCATGCACAAAATTTTTTTTTTTTACTAACATTAGATGTTTTTATGCACTATCCCGCTTTGGAAGTGGGCTTTCCTCCTAAGCACGCGGCTGCAATATTTCTACTTTTCGAAGTGTTGATCGCGGCAGGTTAGCCCTGTTGAGTTCGCTTCTTATCAAGCATCGGTGCACTGCAAAAAAGCCACACCCGTGGAACCAAGCTCTGCCGTTGTTGCTTTCCTGCAGTGGATCGGTGCTCGGTAAGAAGCGCGCTCACCGGGCTAACGTAACGCGATCAACGCTACGAAAAATATGAATATCGCAGTTCTCGAAGCGAATATCGAATAGCGTATTATTTGAAACAATAATTCAAATATTCGTGCAACACCGTAAATACATGAATAAAAGAGGTGTACAAAAGCACGAGGCAATTGCAAGCCTAATAAATTTGAGCGTGTTCGTAATGTTACAAGAATAAATGGAAAGCAACAAGAAAGATGAAGGCAGATTTTGTCCCGTATTCATTCTTTTTTTTTGCTTTACGTTTATCGTATATGAAGTTTGGCCCGAATGCGTGCCTTTAGCACCTTAAAAGAACTTTGATCACCATGGCATATTTGTTTTTAGGACGCGTTGTGGGGTACAACCACGAGTGCAATATTCGTTTCCTCCGAAGCAAGCAGTGTAGGGTGGCTGATCTATGACTGAGTTGACCTACCATCTTTTGTCGATGCATAATCATTCATGGCTAATTCTGTTGCGATTCGTGCGATGGTACAAGTGGCCTTGGTGCTCACACGCCATTGCCTCTGTTGCCAGGCCAGTGTCCCTGCCTGCCAAACGTGGAGGGCCGGTCATGTGACCGCTGTGCCCCCAACTTCTGGAAGATTGCCAGCGGGGAAGGGTGCGAAGACTGCGGCTGCGACCCCCAGGGCTCGTACGACCTCAAGTGCAACGAATTCGACGGGCAGTGTCCCTGCAAGCCGGGTCACGGAGGTCGCCAGTGCAACCAGTGCCAGGACCTCCACTGGGGAAACCCCAGAGTTCGTTGCTACCGTGAGTTTGATGCCAGCACCAAAGCCAGTTGATTTAAAAGCATTCTGGTTGCCGGTGTATCGATATACAGTTGAACCTCGATTTAACGAAGTCACTGGGACCCGCTAACTACTTCGTTAAATCGGGAACTTCGTAAAATCGAGGAAGGGAGACCTCTTGCATAGGCTGCGCGAGGAAATCCGAATTTGTTCGTTAAATCGGGAAATTTGTAAAATCGGGTTTCGTTAAATAGAGGTTCAACTGTACCGTAATATCGCATAAGAACGCCCGCCCAGGATGGAGAGATAAATGGTAAAAAACATGGGGTGGGCCATCTTTGGGGATGCTGAAAGCAAATTCTTATAAAAAGTTGGCGATGAACTTTGGAACACTCACTACAAATTACATGACACTGGAACTGATACCGTAGATTGCAGGTATGGCAAATTCAAGTTCTACTATACGATAAACGCGTGGGAAATCGCTACAACCTCCGGTATCTAGGGAAAAATACCGCAGATTGTGGACGCATCATATTTACGTTTTTGCTGTGCAATAAACGCGCAGGAACCCGCCACAAACTTGCATGTCATGGGAACCGATACCGTGCACGCAGATCACGGACAGAAAAACGCAAGAACTCGCTACGAACTCGCATCTTCTGAGAACGGGCACCACAGATCGCGGACGCAGTAGATTCGTGTTTCACGGTGGGATAAACACGTGATAACCTGCTACAAACTTGCGTGTCACGGAAATCGATGTCACCCGCGCAGATCGCAGACAAGAACGTGGAAACATGCTACAAACTCGCATGTCATGGGAATGGATACTGCATATCGCGGACATAGCAGATTTGCATTTCACAATGCAATAAACATGCGGGAACAACTCGCATATAACGGGAATCGATATTGCACGTGCAGGTTCTGGACACGGAAAACTCTGGTTCGTTTCTATGGTGCGATAAACACGCGGGATCCTACTAGACAACTCATTTGTCACACGTACCGATACCACAGATCACGCGGTTTATTTGATTGCTGTCGGAAATTGGGAGTGGGCAATGTCTCGGAATTTTAGCCTCTCGGTGAGGTTCATACTCTCTCAGGGAGGTATGAATCTCTCAAGGAGGTTCATACAAGATTTTACGGTACATTTTTTTTCTCTCTATTTTCGGCGAACATAGAGTGCGAGTGCAACGTGCCCGGGGCAGCCACGAGCCAGTGCCACCGCAACAATGGCAGCTGCGTCTGCATCCCGGGGGTGGCGGGCGACCGGTGCCAGGAGTGTGCCCGGGGATTCACGGGCAGGGCTCCCTACTGCGACAGCTGTGGAGAGTGCTTCGACAACTGGGACCGCATCATCCAGGAACTCAAGGGTAAGCAGCATCTTTCTTTAACGTATGAAATGCATTCAAACGAAACTAAGCCTTCGAAATTTGTCTTCCATCCTCCGTCCATCTGCCACGCAGTCGCGGGTCTCTATAGTTTTGCCAAAACATGTTCTATGGAAGCACGTTTCGTGGACAACTTTTCATGGACACACGTTTTGTGGACACACGTTTCGTCAACACTGCAATGTTTCGTGGAAACTTGTTTTATGGACACGTGCTCCCGCGACGTTTCGTAGACGTCATATTCTTGTTACTAAACGGATTAGATTACTGGATTGGATTGGATTACAGGATTCACTAAGGGGGAATCACCCAGGCGGCTCCTGTGGGGCAAAAGCAAATTCGCAAGCCCTTATCCTAAACATCCAAACACTCCACTTGTAGCACTTCTCTCGGGGAAATTTTAATATAATCTTAGGCCCGAGCCTGCACCGGGTATCATCAAAACCGCCGACGGTTCGGCAAGCTAGGCTACCGTCCCGGTGGCAACCGAAGGGATGTGCTTGGAAAGACGCTTTTGAATAAACATAGCCACGTGCGTTGATGAAATGAATGCAGGAACCTTTTGATGACACAAACTGTCGACAAAACAATCCGTCAATGAGACGTCGTTCAACGAATTGATTGCCACCGGCCAGTCACTGACTAGCAATGGCACACGTCACCGCTAGTCAGTGACTAGCCGTATGCAAGCCACCGATTTCACGTCATCGGTTCTTAGCGTTTTGCAGGAGGAAATGCACAATGCCTTCCCAACTAGGCAAAAAAGAAGGCTCGGGGTGCGAAATGTAAACACCTAGAAAGAGCTCTGCAGACCGCCGAAGTCAAGACTAGGCTGTGGAGTGCAACTACGATTGAAGAGTCAAACTAAATATGATTCAAATGTTAATTAACCTAATGAAATAACATCACGAGTCGTACAAGTAAGACAAATGTGCAAACTCTACAGAACGATTGCATTTCATGCATCGTCAAACTTTGTCTCAAAGTTACCACTAATATTTTGTGCCCAAGTTTTTCCAGCTCAGGCACAGCCTCAGGTATGCTACTCCACTCACTGATGGATCACTACGAGCCAGACAGTTTCCCCTTTCTCTTTATTGTTGCTTCAACAATTAATAAATGCGGGTTCTGAGCTCCCGACGGGTGATTCATTATCGAGACTGCCGGGAGGGTTCGTCGCTATCCTATCGGTAACGTTGCCATTCAGAAGACCGTTAAGTTCTTAAATGCAGAATGCATTTTAGCGGCACAAAAGTCGGGATTTGCGTCCCATCATCGTGACTGTACCGTGCTGTCAGCAGCTGAATTCAACGGGACGCCACTAACATCATTGCATTGTCGTGGGGCTGGTGCCACGACTCCCGCAACCATGTGAAGTATGTCTTGCCATGCCATATCATGTAATGTCATGGTGCCATGTCACTCGCTGCAAAGTCCAGGTGTCTTATAATGTCACGGTGTCAGCAATGTCATTTAGATTTAATAATGTTGGATATTGAGTCATGGTGTAATGTGATGCGATACCATGCGACCACATTGTGTTGCATAAGGTTATATGATGTCATGTGATGGGATATCACAATGTGACAGTGACGTCACGCTGCACAGATTTGCACATGTCGCTAACATACTTCACAAAGGTGCGTTAGGGCGGGAGGGCCCTAACCTTTGAATAATAACAATAATAATAATCTATTTCTACTCGGGAGGGTCAAGGTGTGCGAGAAAGGTTGAGAGCCTGCCCGTCTCACTTGGCGTGCCTCGTCCCTTCCAGAGGAGACGCAGCAGATGATCCACTCGGCGCGGCAGATCAAGCAGCTGGGCACGGCAGGCGTGTACACGCACGAGTTCACCGAGATGGAGGACAAGCTGCACGACGTGGAGGAGATCCTCAGTGGGGCCAACATCACGGGCCTGGACCTCATGGACCGGCAGTCCCTCATCGAGGAGATCCGGTGCGCGTCTCGGCACCCCCGAGGGGTCGCGGAAGTCGCGGCCCTTATCTCAAAGCTGGCTAGCACATTTGCGTTTGGGCATAAAAAATGTGTACGTAGATCGGAAAACGAGAAATGTTCCGGGGCTGCTGAATAGATGCCGCCAGTGTGCCATTGTCTCCTCCATCCGGAGAGCCTAGATTTAAGAGAGGGATCGACTTTACCCGTGGAGAGCATCCGTAGTCTAATCGCAGACGTCTCCCGCTCAAGTTGGGCACACGTGTGCGTGCATGCGTCGTCCACTGGCAAGGAGGATGCGGTAATGGAGGGAGGGAGCGAGCGAGGCAGAGACACTTGCGGGTGATTGACGCTTTTGCCTCCTCCTCGAACCAGCTGTACTTCCGTGTGCGGCCTATAAATCGCTTGACCCCGATCGAACAGCTCGAAACACTCTTGTGTCTGGGCACCCCAGTGTTTTCTCAACGTCAGCTGTTACAAGCAAGCTCTGAGCACTCGAGCACGCTCAAAGGCAAATGTGTGAACCGGGCTTTAGTCGCTGCGATTTCATCCTTGGAAACTTTGAGAAGTGGCTTTTGTGCTACTGGGCTCTTGACGCTCCGAAACGACTGGACTCCAGGCGCAACCTGACGGAAAGCCAACTGAAGCTGGACGAGGTGGACCAGCAGGCCCAGAACGTGACCCAGCGCACCTTGCGGCCAACCTGGCCCTGTCCGACATCCACGAGCGGGCGCAGAAGCTGGGCCAGGACGCCAAGGCGCTCAGGGACAACACCACCGCCCTGCAGGAAGCCAACGTCGAAGGTGAGTCTCGTCTACTCTCTCCCGCGAGATATGCACCCAATTCTCTCCCGTTCCCCTCCATCATTTTTTTGCGTTGTGTTCTGCCGAGTGCACACTTGCCATGAGATTTGGACAACAGTGCAGTTCCCGTTCCCGGAGAGGTTTATTGGGTTGATGTGATGCGCTATATTTATGAGGCAATGCGAGGAGAGTGTAAAATCCAAACTCCTACATCATGATACTGCACCCGTTGTCACCGACGTCCTTCCTTTTCATTTTTGTCTTCTCTTTCTTCTCCTCTTTTAAATCCTCAGTTCCCCTACCCCCAGTACAAAGTAGCTCTCTAGGACGACTGGTCCAGGCAAACTTTTCTGTCTTTCCATCATCTCTATCACTCACTCGAGCTGTATGAGGAAGAAATAGGAAAACTTTGGTTTGAGTTATGACGTCCTCAAACCTCCTAGAAACCTCAGAGTGGCAGGCAATGTGTCGCCAAGAGTTTTAGCTTGTTTCGAACTTGCACCTTGTTTGGAAAAATAATCTATACCTTTCTGGTTGGAATCGTGGCTTGCGTGATTGTGAGATTAGTGCCCGCGATTCACCGAACCCTCTGTTTTGTTCCAAATGTGACCCACAGCAGCTGTCCATAGTACATTGCCATTTTAATGCAGAACGTCTTACATGGCTGGCTCCTAGCAATTTCCTGTAACGCAGGTCCCTGTAAAGAAAGAAGACCACGCGAAAATTCGCCACTCTAAAAAAGCACCTGGCAAAGCCTGAAAGCGCTCTCTTTTGAAGTGCCGCCCCTCCGGTTGTGAATGCATTGCTGAACCAACTGTGCCAAAAGTACATGCGGGAAAAGAAAGTCTGAAATGTTGCCACAAGGCAGCGACTGCATTTGCACATATGGTGCAAGACGAGAGTGTGCAGGGGGTGAAGGGAAAGAGAACAAGCACGTGCTTTAGAGGAAACAAGGAGATGCGAAATAGCGGAGACAAAGCTGTGGTGTGCAATCGCAAAAAATGCAGATTATTACAAAAAAAAAAAAACCAAAAAAACCCCTAAAAACTGAAACTAGTTTTAAACAGGGGAGAAGACAAACTTGAAGCCTCAAACTCTCATTTGAGACTTTGTGTTTGTCAATTGTCCCCCTTTTGACTTTAATCTTAAGGTTTTTCATGCTTACATTCAATTTACACCAGCTTGTTTGTGCATCTCTTTTTTTGTTCACTGATGCGGACTTGCATTGCACCCCCAGTGAAGCACTGGCTTTGGCAGGACTTCGTTTCAGAGGTGTATCCCACAAAACAGCTCACACTGTCGAGGCATAAATTGCGCACCAGGTTTTTCTGTGCACTATTATACCGAAGCAACACACAATGCGTTCCGTGTTACTACTTCCCTTGCCACAATAACGTGGGGAAGGGGCAAACTTTTTTAATCTTTCCAACTCTCCTTACCTTTTTTTTTTATTTGTGCATGTGCATTCCTTTTTTAGGGGCACTGAACATCACCCGGGAGGCTCAGAAGCGGTCGCAGCTAGCGGTGGCACGAGCCAGGGGCGCCCAAGACGACGTGATGAAGTCGGAGATGACGAGACGCGTCACTGAGCGCATGTTGGAGAGTGCTGCCAGCCGATACAATGACACCTATCAGGAGAACGAAGCGGCACTGCGAAAGCTTCAAGAACAGGTTTGTTTTTTAAGAAAGGCAAAATTCAAAATCGAAAAAACAAAAAAACAAATTGAGTTTGTAAAACAGTTTTTTTTTGTGTTCTTTATGTTGTAATGAATCAACCAGAAAAATTTCTTTATTGTACTGGGTTTCTAATTGGTGCAGAATTAGCAACAAATGAACAGTTGTGACCCGAAAACCGTCAAAAACGCAACAGAAAGCGCAAAAATAGAATTTTTTATTTCAAACGAAGCGGCCGAGCACGGCGATCTCAGGCGCGTTCCGAAGGTTGTTTTCTCTCCTCTCCAATGGCGATGATGACATTTCTGTAGCGCCGTCGGAAGGTGCACAAACCGTTGAAATCCAGAATATGCTTCGGTCATGCTCATTGGCTCCACTGAGCACGTGATCCGAGCGCGCGCTCCCATTGGTCGCGCGTGCAGTTGCCCGGGCGACCGCGCCGCGCATTCCGGTTGCCCGGGCTACGAGTGAGTGAGCCTTCTCCAATGAGCTAGAGGGGCTTAGAGCGATAAAGTGGTATCCTGTTCACCGGGCAAAAGTGACCCCCACTTGGCTGACGCCATGTTGTACAATTTTGACCCCTAGACGTGTGACCGTACCAAGTCCTGAGGCTTTTACGCAAAACTGAGCCGAGATTTGTATCACAATCGCTGTAAAAAACATGATAAACTATTTTTAGGGGCGAAGCTCCTTAGGGGCTAGCCATGTTTGTCCGTCCGTCCGTCCATGTGTCTGGCGCCCAGTGCTCGTGCTCCTGCTCGTAAGCTCACGTGCTCGTGTAGTACAAAAAAAAAAAAGATAAAAATAAAAAGAAATGAAAAAAAAATGATGAAACAACAAAAAAAATGTTTGCACAGTTGACAGGATTTGAACCTGTGCGGGGAGACCCCAATGGATTTCTAGTCCATCGCCTTAACTAGGGATGCCGCAAACGTTTTTCAAACCGAA
Source organism: Ixodes ricinus (assembly GCA_037355805.1). NCBI lineage: Eukaryota > Metazoa > Arthropoda > Arachnida > Ixodida > Ixodidae > Ixodes > Ixodes ricinus. The sequence goes on along the minus strand of JAZHYW010057572.1, from coordinate 6,208 downwards.
CTTTCGAGGATCGAATCAAGCAGTTCGAAAGGTTTGAAAGAAATAGAATTTTCGAACTTTCTATATCGTAAAATTCGACAGAAGTTGAATTTTCGAACTTGTTAAACTAAGAAGTTCGACGCTTTTCGAACCGTCTAACTTATTACGCTAAAAAATTCGATCCTTTTCGAACTTTCGAACTTATTACGCTGCAAAATTCGATGCTTGTCGAACTTTCGAACTTGATAGACCAAAAAATTCAATGTTTTTCAAACTTTCGAACTTCTTGCACTATAAAGTTCGAAGCTTTTCGAACTTTCTGAATTTCCTATGCTAAGGAATTCAATCATTTTCGAACTTTAGAACTTATTTATCAAGAGAATTCGAAAAGTTTTGAACTTTCGAATCCTGAAATGTCAAAAGTTCGACAAACTTCGAACTTTTAGGGTAAAAGTTAGACGATCGTCGAACTTCGAAAGGCCGGCGGACGTTTTCATTTGAATTCAAGTAGTGAGGTACATTCGCAATTTTTTTTTTTCTCGACTTTTTCCATGCGGTGCTGCATTCCTTACGAAAGACAATGCCGTTTATTTCAACGTTCTGGCATGCTTAGTTTTAAAGAAATAAATTCCCGAAGGGGCGAGGAAGGACGACGGGTTTTTGACGATTGTCGTTTGTGCCATATTTGAAGCGCGCTATAGTCGAAGCTATTTATGGTAGAGATGTTAAACTTTTTAAGAATGATCTATGTATAGCCTAGGTAAGTGTCGTCTTAAGGGGGGAGGCTGGTCTTTAACTTTGTGTTTTTTATCTTTCATTTATTGTGCTGAAATTTAGTATACTGATGTATTTCTCAGTGGTGATTTCAAATATGCAATTAGTTTTCAGGTAGCTTTACTAGATCCTGAGTTATCAATAAATTTGTCATTTTAATTAGGTCCTCCTTACGGGTCGTTAGCGTAAAATTCTTCAGAATATATCAGTAATATTTATAGAATTGCATTTACCAAGACATGTTTTGTGCGGTGATGCTATTTTTGTTGCTTTATAGCTCATACAATAATTTTAATTAATTAGTCTCAAAAAATATATAGCCTCCCGTTTTGTGCAACTTGATTGCAAATGTTCTTTACCAATGTAATATCATTATATCAGGCTTAAAATAGCATCACCGCACAAAACATGTCTTGGTGAATGCAATTCTATAAAAATTTATGATATATTCTGAACAATTTTATGGTAACGGCCCGTAAGGAGGACCTAATTAAAATTACAAATTTATTAATAACTCAGGATCTAGTAAAGCTATTTGAAAACTAATTGTATATTTGAAATCACCACTGAGAAATACATCAGTATACTAAATTTCAGCACGATAAATGAAAAATAAAAATCAAAACGTTAAAGACCAGCCTCCCCTTAAGATGTGATTATTGTTATTCAAGGTGAGTTTAGAAGAAATGTCAAAACATGTATCTACAAGCAATTATGCCTTAAACTTTTTTTTTTCGTCTAAGTTGTTTGAGGTATTGCATTTAAATTAACACTACAGACAGTACATATCATTGCCATCTGCAGAATACAAAATAATGTATTTATTGTTTTTTACGTTAAGAAATAAATTAACTCATAAAAGAAGATATCTAATATTGTTTAAGTTCAGCACGTCATTAAAAAAAAATTTGTTTTTTCGCTTCACGTTTTTGGGACGTGTTTCTTTTAGCCTGTACACATTTCGGTAGGAGAAACTTGTTTCGAAGTTCTGAGCGTCTGAATATGCAAGAATACAACACTTCCGGCGAATTCTTGATAGTTTTTTTTTTTCTCTGGCCTTTTATCCCCGCATTTATTGGTATGTTTATTTTTATTTATTTTATTTTTTTATTAATGGCACAGTTATCTAGGTCGAAAAGACATAGCTTTGAACTTCCGAACCACTAAGCATCTGACAAGTAGTGCCTTCTGACAATGAGATTCCGACAATGACCATCTACGCGATCTTTCATGCAGTGAAGAGCGACAGTAGCTATACATATGCATAAATAATTTCAGATTAAAATAAGCTCAACCACGCCCTCTTTCCCCGTATTGTTTTCTTTAACAGTCCGTGATATCTGGAAGAAGGAAAAAAGGCTGGAGCCCCCCCCCCCCCCGTTTTTCTTCTTCCGACGCCACTTGTATGGTAGAACGCTCCTCGACCTCGGGTTGTGTCGGCTTCCGTGCTTTTTGCGAGAATTTACTATATGCCAGCGTCACTCGGGCGGCGTTCGATCGGATTGCTACCAGCGTGCAAGGGGTAAGGAGGTAGTTTGCCAGGTCGCTTCAAGGTTTTTCTGAGCCTCACCCTCCTGCTCGTCCCTGGCCGTTTCGAACTGGATGAGTATCGTAAAACAGTGAGTTTGTGTGATCACTACTGTGTGATGCACGTTGAAGACCCCCCCCCTCGGGCTGGCGGTCACAATTACTGATCTATGGTCACACGTCACTCTGCACTGGCAAATACTTCAGCACACCCGGGACACTCGTCGTCGTCGCGGAGTCTAAATATCACACCCTAACTTTTCTAAACCTGATTTTGTGAAAACCAGTGAGTTGTGAAAATGTTATTTGAAACTGTAACTGTGGAGGAACGTGAAAACTGGACTTCGAACTTTGAAAACTTGGACCTAAAAGAAATGCGAAATCTTCAAGTTTTTTTTCTCGAATTTAGCGTTAAAAGAGAATCGAAACCTTCAAACTTTATGTAGAAAGAAGTTCAAAATTTTCGAATTTTTCGAACTTTATGTTTATAAAAATTCGAAGCGTTCGAATTTAGTATTGAGAGAATTTCGAAATCTTCGAATTTCAGATCCCAGGAAATTTGAAATTTTCGAATATCTCAAGTTTCAAGTTAGGAATGTTCGAAATTTTCGAATCTACCGAACCTCAAGTAAAAAAATATTCGAAATATTCGAACCCGAAATTTTAGAAACCGTGAAAGCTTCAAACTTTTGGATTCGAACCTCCATTGTGATCGAAAGTTGTGAATTTTTCGAATTCGAGGGGTCACTTTTGCTTGGTGAACGGGATACCAGTTTATCGCTCTAAGCCCCTCTACCTCGTTGGGACAATCGAACAATGCCAAAAGTGTATTGTAACGGCACTTGCCATCTTTGAGCATTTGCTATGTAGACCAATCGCACAGAAAAATGTGCAGGATTACACCGCGTTCATGGCGTGCGACAGATTTAGCCGGTGATAGCAGACAGGCAACGACGACGAGCACCATGACAATGCACTTTTGGTGCTTCTTGATTGGCTGCATCGGGTCGTAACATTGGCTGTGTTCGGACTTAACGTTAAACTGAGCATAGGACGCATGTTTGAGAACTGGAGCCCAGACAAGCCTGCGGCAAAAAGAACTAGCGTCCACGGTCGTGGCCAGCACTCTGATTGACGTTTGTTTGCAGCCTGAGCAGGTAGGCGAGAATCGTGAGGCTGATAAGATTTGACAAACTTGCGCGGACCCATTGCGCATGTTATAGTTTATTCGGTTGCTCAATTATCTGGGTTCTCGAACTTAGCTCGTAGTAACCCGTTCGGCCATTAAAATTTTCTCTATTCATTCCTACCCATTGTGCCTAAGGTCTTCCCTATCCCCACTGTTTGTTTCTCTTTCTCATAATTGTCCCTATTCTAATTGTTTTTATGGTTATCCCTTTCCCTTTTGTCCCTATGACCTTCTCTATCCCTACGATTGAGGACGATCTGAGCTCGAGCGAGGTTTCTTCCCAATTTAAGTGAACCTCAATAATGTATTGATGCACAACTATGAACTAAACATCTGTGCCTTTCTCCCTAGCATCATATAACTTCTGCACCTCCGACTGTTTCATAAGAATGTTGAGATGAAGAATGGGGTGGGGGGTTACTAACCCTTGGCCTTACCGTCCCAGGTGGCCGACCTCGAAGACCAAATCTCGGACGTGAACGAGCTGGTATGCTACAAGCGAGGCACCGTCGAGCGCTGCGACCCCGTGTGTGGCGGTGCAGGGTGCAACAGCTGCGGAGGTTTGGGCTGCGAGGATGGATCGGTGACACGCGCCAACAACACCCTGGCCATGGCGCAAGAAACCAACGAACTTCTCGCCAAGAAGGAGTCTGATGCACGCACTCTCTTCGCGGCGGTGGGTGTCGTGCTACAATCGATCATCCGGCGCTTTCGTCGAAGATGGCTTTTTTGTTTTGATAAAATTACTTGAGCCTGTGCAAGTTACTCTCCCAAAGCACTTTATAAGCTCGTCGCAAGCATCGTATCAAAGCCTAAAATTGTAATCATGTGCAGCCTTTTTTTTAAATTAAAAATGTAACCAAACATTGCCGAGATATATCTCAGAAAAGGGGCGTTACGCTAACTTTGGTCACGTTCTTGCTTTTACGCAATTCATATCCTCTATGGCTGATCTAAAAGTGTTTGGTAGAGCTAAAAAATATTTTGATCTGTCTGCTTTCATTTATGAGTGGCAAGGAAAAGACACATGTTTGTTCATGCTTTTGGGAGTCTTTCTAGGAGGCCTCTTCTCCTGAAGGCATCAGGAAAGAGAAAGGAAAACACCAAAGAAAAAATTGCTCGACTTGTACATTCCTTTAAATGCTATGAATGTGCTAAAACTTGATTGGGACACGTAACGATGTAGTGTCATATGATGCCATGATCATTTCCCAGCTAAATTTAGAGGGAAAATCGTTACGTGACCGGCCGTCGTGTGGTGCTGGGTCACGTGACACCGTGACGTCACGTCACATCACCACGTCATGTGACCTCAGGTTACATGATATCAGTTTTCCCATTAAATTTAGCGGGGAAATTGTTGTTACGTGACCTGACGTCGCATTATGTGAGGTCATGCGACACCATGACGTCACGTCGTGTGACCACATCATGTGACCTTGGGTCACGTGATATAACTATCACCGTTATATTTAGGTGGGAAATTGACGCCGCATGACGCAACGGCCTTATGTGACACCACAACTTAAAACAGTGATGTCATTTTTCTCGCTAAATTTAGTGGCAAAGTTGATGTCACAGACATTGTGTCATTGTGCGGTCAGACCAACATGAGCAACAAAGGCCCGTGGACGGTTTCCAATATAAAACTAGCGCTTAAAAACGCAGGTTCATTCCCTTACTAATTCGAAAGTTTTAACTCGACAGGCTCGCAGGATACGCATACAAATTGGAGATATATGGGCCGAGTCTGTACATGGGCACTCGCATAATGAGGGCCACGTGGCCCTGCATTCTGCGCTAATGGGGTCATTTGTGAAGGCTGTTTTCTCACGACCACCGTCTTTGCAGGTGGGCAAAGCCCAGAAGGAGCCGCAGCGGGCGCTGGACGAGGCCAAGAAGGCCTTTGAGCGTGCTCAAACGGCAAAGAACCAGTCGGAGGACGTGAGCAGCGACCTCCAGGACTTGTTGGACCGCATCGACAAGTTCCTCAACGAGGCCGGAGCCAGGCCAGCCGAGATTCGTGTTTTGGCCGAAGAGGTGAGACTTCCTCTTTGTCCTCGATGCAGCGAATACGTTTTTGGATCTTGACTCGCTAAGCTACACACTGAGGGTTCTTGAACGGTGTTCCTAGGAATTCATGGGTTCCCAGAGTACCGTCGCAGGTTCCTAAAGCTCCCAAGTTTTCTCAACCGCCCCAAAGTAAAGTATTTTTGATAGTAATTTAGTGTGCTCGTTGCGGTAAGCACTCCAGGCGTGCAGGCGGTGGGGATAGGCAGGCGCCTGTGCAGACTGTGTGCCCTGATCACCCAGCTGGAGGCAGGGTATAATATATACGAGGTGAAGGGGGGACGGGGGCTGGTATACGGGTAGAAACAGAGAGGAGATGAGAGCTTCGGGTCAGAATGACTAGTGCACATAGGCAAAGCCAGCTGCGTCCGCCCCACCCAACCCTCAAGCGCACCCAAACATTGAACGCTGGCTTCTCCCACACGCTCCCTCCCCCTTCCCAGTTTGTGGTCGAGGATGATGCCAAAAAATTGGGAGTAAAATACGTGGGGTATAGGGGGCGCCGCCTGAGGTGGGTTTAGTTTGTTTCTTGACTGTGTGGGAGATGGTCGTGCAAACACTCTCAGCGCAGTCGGGCGGCAAACTTGTTATCCTGGGACCAGCGGTAGCAAAGGTTGAGGTTGTTCTGGAGTTCTCTATAGGCGTCAGTCGACTTAAGGGGCTGAACGA
>JAZHYW010057569.1:0-12738 GCA_037355805.1 Ixodes ricinus | reverse complement strand
TCTTTTGCCCGCACGCGCGTAGACAGGGGCGACACCGCTTGCGGGGGCAACGGAGAGAGCACTTTTGTTTTCTTTGCACGCTTTGTCTTTCCTGGATATTGGGATCACCTAAGAAGCGTTCTGTTTTCCCTACAATGGCTGCTGCAAATGTGTCAGAGCGATGAGCTGGCGGGGAATCCCGGACGAGAGCCCCGCTCCCGAAGGCTGCGCGGACCCTCGGACTGTGTGTGCTGCCCTTGGGCGCCGTGGTCAAGCGGAACAGCGCGGCCCAGTGAGACCAGTGTGCCTATGTGGCCGGCCGATGAGGCCTCCCGCGCGGCGTTGGCATGGGCGAAGGCCGCTTGACGGGGCGCTCGGCGGTCGACCTGGGGTCGATCGGCACGGGCGTCCTTGGCAGTGTCGGCTCGTCTCCGGGCGGCCGCGGAATTCGATCGCGGCCCGCTCGACGGCCCTCCTGTTCGGGACGCGGCGAAGCCGCGCCTGGCAGCCGTCTCGCCGGCCGCTTTGTCACAGATCGCGCACGAGGGTGAGACAAAGGAGAGACCGGCAGCCTCAACCATAGTGGACGTCCACGAAGGGGGCGGAGCCTGCATTGTGGCCACGCTCGGCTAGCCCCTTGAAACGTATTAGGCGAGTTCCGCCCTCGTATTCATAACGCTGAGCGACGGTCGCCTATTTAATGTGGTATTGTGTGCGGCCCCTCTTTTCTGCCTCTTGCTCGGCGGCCCATGGTCTGCCTTCCAGTCCCCGACGCTCTTGTCGGCGGCATTACAGGAACGCTGCTCTTCTTTGCCGCTCCCCTCTTGGCGCTCGCCGCGCCCGGGACGCCCAAGCTGGCCCGAGCAGGATGCAACTCCCAAGCACCCGCGCGCTCGGCGTTGGCGGCGAGCGCTGACGGCGTCGGGCTCCCGGAGTCTCGAGATCAACCTACGTTCGCTGTGTCGGTGTTCAGAGCAGGAACTCCTCGAAAGGAACTTTGGTACCTCTTCTGTCCAGGGCCAATTTGACCAGAGCAATATAACTGACTAACCTGGGGAAGTCTTGAACGTGCATCGCGCAAGCACGGACCGTCCAGAGTGACTTCCTTGTATACATACACCATTTGAAAGATCGTATACGTGGGCCGTATCGTTTTCTTGATTTGTATAGGGTGAACGAGCACTGGAGCGTCTGCGGCAGTCAGAATGGGCTCGAATAGAGCGCCGCTGCCATGTTTTCTCAAAGCATTTATTCGCATTCTTGATTATCTGACGCTGTGGACTGTATACTTGGTTCAGTCCATCCACTCTGCAATACGCGGCAAAAATAGCAGTTCATTTTAGACGCAGCTCTCATTCTTCAGAAATGTTGCTTTCATTTCTATTTCGTTTGATTGATCCATACCTCACACTTCGAGATTTGAAGCTAAGGTGCAATTTCGAAGCAGGAATGCAAAGTAATGCAAATAATCATGGGACCACCTGAAATTAAAAAAATAAATAAAAAACACAGGTACACACAAACGCAGCTGCAAATGTTCGTAGTATATTGAGCGTACACTTGTTTAACTCTATAGGGTCTTCCAGAGATGAAATGTCACTTGGAGCTTGTTCCATTTGGAAGTCGACCACTTCATAGGAGTCGTCTGAAATGTTTAGTATGACAAGATACTAAATATATATATTTTTTTAAATTTGAGCTGGTTTCCAAGATGTTCAGCTTCAACTGTGACGACTGTTACAATAAATGTTAGGAAGGAAGGTTAGCCCGGAATTTGTCTTTTCGTTTAAAGCACAAACAGCTCGGCCATTTCTTATTTTTGGCTGCGAGACATTTCTGTGCCAAGGTAATCTGGGAAAATAATATGGCCCTCCTATTTTGACGCGACAACGTCTCACCCGAAGGGGTGCATGTACGGAACCTTATGCAACGGAAACAGACCTTACCATAGGGCGGTTCCACGTGACGCACTTCCGGCTAGGAACTTCGAAGTGTACCCCCTCTGGAATGAGTCACTCGTGGATCGCGGTGACGTGACATCGCACTGACAGAGTTTCTCGTTAATGTAAGCGTCTTCGGGTATGTAGGATCAATGAACCAAACAAAAGTTCTTATTTGCAACGATCTCGAATATATTAAAATTTTCAATCCTTTTTCTTTTTCTCGTGAAATTCGGCGTCAGGGGGTGAAGACGGGAGCAGAACGCGGCAAATCCTGAGCGCTGACATGAATAGTCCCGACAGAAAGAACGAGGGAGAGCGACAGAAAAGCAGAAAAAGAAAAGAGGCAAAAGTTTAGGCGTGTTCGTTATGCCGCGACGAGTTGAAGTTGCTCGAGCTCTTGTCAACTTTATTTTATTCAATGCGTGATTTCGGTGTTTTCCTGCAAAGTAAGCTATAAACAAAACTAGGTTCAGATCTACAGGCGATTTTTTGCTGCTGCTTTCTACAGACTAAAGGAGTACGGAAACTAAAATCTTTACACTTATTTTTTTTTTTTATTGTGGTCTATGTTGTGCCGGCAGCCCAGAAACTCTAGCCTAGATACTGGATTTTGAGCTGCCAGAAGAGAAGTCAAGAAAAGTGATTTTAAAACGAATTAACAGCTTTCAAAACATCGTCTGGTGGCGGTCTGTCAAGCTCCATTGGAATGCCGCCACGTCATGAGTTCGTAAGAAGCAGCGCCAGTTTGCGGCAGTATGGCTCGCTCGTATACTTACTTAGTCCTGAATGTGACTTGGCGGAGAACGCCGATGCGTTTACTACGTTGCATATGTTAAAGCTTCCACAGTTCTTCCGCAGCATGAATTCCACACTATTAAATTAGCCGTTCTTTGCAGATGTTAGGTTGGAGCTTGATTTGAGGATGCGGGGACCTCCGAATCCTCAGCGCAAGATGGCATCTAGGCTTAAGACTTCTACAGAGTCATATACTGACCTACATACAAGACGTAATATTTCTGTGCCGGTAGGCTAATCCCGAAATCCCCTGAACCTGAGCGAATTGAGCACATACTCGAAGACAGTGGCGTAGCCAGGAATGTTTTTCGGAGAGGAAGGGGGGGGGGGGGGGGCTGAGGTGGCTGGGAGGTCCATGACTTGGGGTGCGGAGAGGGAGAGGGGGTGAGAATGCATGTGTATATTATAGGGTCGGCTGGATTTCCGGAGGAGGGAGGGGAGGGGGGGGGCTGAAGCCCCAGAGTCCCCCCCAGCCCCCTGCTGAAAGGAATAGCAGATGATACTTTTCAGCTGCTCGTATTTAAAAACTGCCCAACGGCCGCCGAGGTCTCTAAGGAGTGCCGCCGGTTCGAGGCAGCTAAAAGCGGTAGGATAACACACTAATTCAGCCGGCTGCCTAACACACCAGCAACATCATCTTCCGAAGACACTGATGCTAACTCAGTACAAAGAACAAAAATTATCCGCCAATAGTTGGAAGTGATGATGCCCCGGGAAGGTATTTCCGGGCCCTCCGATTTGTCAAACAACGCCGTGTCTGCTCGCTGTCGTCCAAAGCGTTGTCAGGCAGTAAATGAAGCAGATCTGCTGCCCGCCTCGTCCACGATATCGACCAGCCCCTGACCGACCGATTCACATCCCTGAATGTTGCGCCTGTGATGCTCCGGCCAGGGCACAAATATTCATATCGCCCCGTCATCGAGACCCCGCTGCATGGCGAACTCCTGACAACCGACCACTTTGTTTCACTTGCAGCACGGCTGGTCATTTCGCACGATTGCCGCAACCGCTGGAATGACCGACAGCGTGTTTCCACCTAGCAGTGGCCGTCGTCCTTACAGCGGAAACTTTCCTTCGGCCTCTCCTGACCTCGCAAGCGAAGAGAAAATATTCGCTCGTCCATCCCGGAAACCGTCGCTCACCGTTCCCAAGCTGACACCAGTCGATGTCTCCAGTTTTTCACCGCTCCGTATCGCCGTCCCATGATGTTCAACCCTTAAAAAATTAAACCATACAGCTTCAAGAGGCGAGGCTACACCACAGTTTTTAGCCGCAAATCCTCGACAAAATATACTCGCTACAACTCATAATCGGCTCCTAGTTGACGTTGACGGTACTAAAACATTCGCTCTTGTAGATACCGGAGCCGCTCTTTCCATCATGCACAAAGACTTCCGACGACGCCTAAGAAAGCTGATCCCACCGCCCGAGACGAAAATGCTGTGTCGGGCATGCAGATTGCGGCACTATCTCTCCTTATGGCCTGCGCGGTGCTCACATAACTCTCGGTGACAAGACAGCATTCGTTCTTTTTACAGTCTTCATGACCTGTCCCCACAAAATAATACTAGAATGGGATTTTCTGTTTTCAAACTTGGCTCTCATTGGCTGTTCTATAGGCGAGATTGAACTTGATACTACTGAGTCCCATGAGAATTCTGACTCAGTTGTGTCTACATTACGCTGTCTCGACACGCCACGCATACCTCCACTTTCTGCTGTCGGGAAACGTGAATTGTCTCACTCGATCCAAGACGGTGACTACATAATCTCGGCTAATGCAAATATCTTGCTTGAAAAGCAACTCGCACTAGCACAGTGCGTCACTGCAATGTTGCAAATTTGTGGGTGACCACCAATATTATTCGGATTTCTCAAATCCTGTCCAAAGTTATGACTACTGCGCACAGCTATCCAACAATAAATTGCGTCGTAGCTGTCATTTCTGAAGATATGTCAGCAGATAACGTCGCTCAACAAATACCGAGCCCTGACATTGTCGAAATTGCAAGCATGATTGACCCAACTTCAGACGAAGACAAGACCCAGCGAATGCGCAAGTCGCTTTGCAAGTATCATACCATATTTGATCTAGCAAATGGTTCTCTTGGCCAGACAAGTATACAGTCACCCACCGAATCGACACCGGTACGGAAACACCAGTCCACCACCGTCCCGTCCCTATCGGGTATCACCAAGCGAACGCCGCACCATCCAACAAGAAGTTGACAAGATGCTGTCGAGAGATATCCAGTCATCATCGAGTACTTATAGTCCTCTCCTGTTATTTTAGTGAAAAAGAAGGACGGCTTTTGGCGCTTTTGCGCCGATCATCGCCAGTCGAACAAGGTAACAAAAAATAATGCGTATCCTCTGCCACGCATCGACGACACGCTAGATTGCCTCTATGAAGCTGAATATTTCTCCTGCATTGACCTTCGCGCCGGCTACTGGTAGATCAGCGTCGACAAAGCCGACCGTTAGAAAACTACATTCGTCACACCTGACGGCCTTTTTGAATTCAAGGTCACATCATTCGGGCTTTGTAAAGCGCCCGCCACACTCGAAAGAATGATGGATCGCCTCCTAAAGGATCTAAAATGGGGCACCTGCCGTGGTATCTAGACGATGTAATCGTTTTCTCTGAGTCTTTCCTAAGCATCTGGAACGAGTGAGTCAAGTCCTTGAAAGTTTTCCGACAGGCTCAGTAACAACTAAATTCATTCAAAGGCCAGTTTGGCAGTCAAGAAGTTAAGGTTCTGGGACACATTGTCAACAAACACGGTGTTCTACCAGAACCAGACAAAATTAAAGGCGTCAAAGAACCCCAACACCCCAATCTTCGGAATACGTTAGAAGTTTTTGGGAATTCGCTCCTACTTTCGTCGCTTCATTAAAGACTTCGCGCACAATGCACCTATACTGACTTCCCTCTTGCACAAAAATCAAGCTTTCGAATAGATATCACACTCACCACTAAGATTCCTTTTCCCGTCTAAAGGCTGCTTCGACTTCGAATCCTACTTTCGACCTCTTCGACGACACTTCACCCATTGAAATCCGAACCGACGTCAGTGGTCACGGTATCATGCAATTCTAGCACAACACCAGCTCAAAGGAGAAAGGGTGATTGCCTACACCAGCCGACTCTTTTCCCAGGCTGAGCGTAATTATACCATTTCCGAGAGGGAATACCTCGCTGTGGTATGGTCCCTTTCTGAATTTAGGCCATACCTCTTCGGACGTCCCATCCGTGTAATCACTGATCACCACGCTCTTTGTTGGCTATCGTCATTGAAAGATCCCACTGGTCGCCATTAGCGCTGGCCGCTCCGCCTCAAGAGTACGACTTCACCATCGTTCACAAGAACCATCGTGCACAAACAAAAGGGATGGAAATGGTCAAACACACAGCTGTTGTAGCAGACACTTTTATCAAACATGTACCAACTAGCTCAGCTTAAAGGGACCATGAAATGAATCTGAAATCGAATTTCATCCACCGGACGTCGTAAAAGGTGTGAAAAGAAACACAAAAGCACAAAAATAGGGAGCCAAAAAAATTCTTTGATATAGAACTTTTACAAGAAAACTGGACTCTTTTGCGCCTTCTTTCCTTCGAAAGCACTCTGCCTTTTCACTGCTATGACTCCTATGCATCCGCGGAACTGCAGCACGTCAGCCGAATCCACGTCGCCTATTGGGTAAGCGCCTACCTCACCAGCACCGCGATCATAAACAATAAATAGCCGGCAAATGTTTCCTAAAAGTTTTGTTAAATAATATTCAGATCCACATTTTGTAGCATAATTAGAGATGTGTGGCGAAAATTGCCAAATTTGATAATGCTGACATCCAAGCGCCATCTATCGTGCGGTAAACGAAGCTGAGAGCCAGCTCCGGAGCTGTCCCAGGCTGTCACCAGGCCGAGTGATTCCTATAAAAGCTGACACTAGGCCGGTCAGCTCCATGCACTGGAAATTTGTATTACAGAATAAAGAGTCTTGTAGTTCTCTATCCGCAGCGAAAAGCGCTAGTAGTAGCCAGCGCTCTCTTACGTGCCAGAATCAGTCATGACTTATCGTCTCGTGCTGCACGACTGCCAGTACAGTTTTGACGGTCGCGGATATCATCACCGCTGGTGAACGCACTCACGTCCTCTGTCAGTGCGTGAATCATGGCACATTGAAAGGTCCTGCTCACATCATCGAAAGCTAGCAGGCGACTACAGCGTTATGCGCTTACCTTCATTAGCTGGCATAACCGCTGTCGGTGCGGTCAAGAACGAGGAGACCAGTTCACCGAATGTCAATTTGTACATCTTGCAACCTGTCGATAAACTGTCTGCAATACAAAAAATAGGCTGAACTTTGACGACTAAGTAGCTGAACGTGCGTACTTGAGGTGCGACTGGCATATACGCGCTTGACGACATGCAAGTGTAGTGGAGGAACCGACGCTGTCTACTGATCAAATCAGCATGGCCGACAGCGTCGCTTGGTCACCGTGGTCACGACGACCAGCGAACGCTTTATTTTTTACGTGTTCTTCTGCGCGTCCCGACTTCAAGCAGCAAGAAAAAAGCACTTGAAACAGACCACGACGAACAAGAACGCTGGATCCGCAAACACCCGAGACAAGCTGAAACGGCAACGAAGTTTGGCAGATGGGATAGGCCTAGTGGCCTTTCCGCAGCCAGCCTCCTGCCGCAGCGTTGCTTCGACGGTACTTGACCAAGACAGTGCCAACGACCGGCTGGCGTGCTGAATGAATGGAATATGCCCGCGCGACCCTTGTGGACCCTTCCCGTATTATAGTTTGATCGCTGACCTCAATTTTAGATTAAGAGGTGAGGTCAATCTCTTCCCTTTGTCATTTCCTTGTTTTCCGAGGCAGTGTTGACGAACACTGTCGTCGAAAAGGACTTTCGTCGATTCCATCTTCTTGTTTTGTGTGATATAGAGCTCGAATAAACGCCGTATGGATTACCTTCGTAACACGGTATGTACACTTTGTATGCCATTTTTATTCTGCCACGACTGCACGTCACTCTCGAGCTATAACAGTTCGTGGGAGCTACGTGCAATGCCGGTCCAACCTTCCTTTGCCGAGTGTCAAGTCAGTATCGAGTTGCAATCGTAAAATATCGGTCCCGAAGCGCTTACCAACAGCGTAAATACAGCACTTCCATCAAACGCGCGCGAACACTCCGAGTGTGAACAGGTATTTAAGTGGCTCTTGCTGACACTGTCGTAGTTCAAACGTATCTTTTTTAACGTCGGCTCGCCCTTGCATCTCCGAGGCAGCGAAAAAACGCCGCGGCAATTTGTTTCTATCTACGTCGCTTTGCAAACGACTGACACGGGCCGCCTTTTACCAACAATGACAGTTGGGTTGACTTCTGGAGTTTTCGACGGAAGACTCGCCGCACTTCCCAACAGGCATACCGGCGTATGGGACTAGTCCCATGCTGTCGCTGTAGCGAAAAATATCTCATTGAATTTCGCTCAGCTGCGATGTGTCCATGGCAATCGCGGCGATGAGGGCGCCGATTCGGAAAATACGTCGGTGACATCAGCGCCATCAGCGCAGTAAAACCTACCGGCGCACCCCAACTCGCCGCCGCTGACGCTCCCATTTTACAGCCGAGAGAACTTCCGGTTCCTGTCCTAGCGTACGTCACGACCGTCAAAATTACGCCGCAACTCGTTTTGCGGTCAGTGGGAGAGAAAGAAAAAGTCGATATTTCATTATTTTATTGTGTAGAAGTTAATGAACCGAGACGAAAACGGATGCCTGTTCGGCATTCAGTGAACGTTGAAGGTTTAATGTAAAAGTTATCTGGCAAAAGTAAAAAGGTCATTTCATGGTCCCTTTAAGGCTGTTCACAAGAACAATCATCTCATAACACGTTTACTCCCCGTAGTGCTCCATTATATACAGTGAAAATAGCTTTGTTAAAATCACACAAGATTACTAATAAGCCAAAATATTTTGAAAAAAAAACGTTTTAATAATATTAAAATATCGTAATATAACAGCGCTTTTTTGTGTGTGTGCTAGTTTATTGTTTTCAGCCGCAGAATACTGGAAATGATCGTAGACGTCTAAACGAGAACGAGTCCACCTTATTTGGCAGATTGGTCTCGGGAACCCCAAAAAATACATTTGACAAAAAACAAATGTACTCAGCACATTATCGATTCTTCTGGCTTACTGCATGCTAACGACAAATGTTGTATTATGTTGTTGTTTTTTTTTTGCGCTCGTTTAAACTTTATTGTTGTTCAGAAACTTGCGTGAGCTTCTTCCAAAATATATTTTTTCTACGGATGTAATGTACAGATCTCAGACACCACAAAATTTGCCATAATATTGTGGAGGGATTCTATTAAATAAATAGAATCATAACGTGTTTCTTATATACCAACAATAAACCATACGCTTCGATTAACTTGGATACTACCCGTAGTGGCAATAAATCAAAAAGTTTATTCGACTGAGGAGCCCGCAGTTAACGTGTAATCACATTTAAATTTTGGAATAAGAATTTCGCACAAATATCCAGGTTACAATCGGCGGGGTAGCCTCTATACTTATTAACAGCAGTAGCAGAAGACCTTGTCCAGAAAATAAAAAGAAAAGGCAGCTGTTATTCCTTATATACATAAGGTTTCACACGGTCTTAAAAAGTTAGGAAATCGCATTAACATTAACGCCACCTTTTCAACACCAAAGCTCTATAGCCTGTGTAGCAAATTAAATCATTCAACGTACCGTCAAATTGGCTGAAAAAAACAAAACACCAAATTTGTTTTGTGCTTTGCTCTGAAGGATTGGTTTGTTCTATTCCACTCTCGGGGGGGGGGGGGGGAGAAATATATCGGATAAACTGGCCGGTGTTTGAATGATCGATTAAAGGGCCCCTAAAAATAAAATAAAAAGATTTTTAAACAGTTTAGTTGGGACACGCATGTCAAAAAATAAATATTACGCGAAAAAAAATTTTAGAGCAACATTGACGGCGAGAGATTTATTTGAAATTCTGTGCGCGAAGTCCATGACGTCACTGGTCATTGCCGTTACTTCCGATATTTTTTGAAGGCCGCGAATATGACCAATTTAACTTCTTTCGGTTGATTTCATTGTGCGATATATTTCTTTACCATATTTGTCGAGTGTATACATTTTATAATTTTGACTGTATGGAATTCGCTTATACATGCTGGGGAAAACAGCTCAGAAAACACGGACTACGAAGAGGAACAAACACGACAGGACAATACTGTCGACAGGACACGACAGGACAGCATTGTCCTGTCGTGTTTGTTCCTCCTCGTAGTCCGTGCTTTCTGAGCTGTTTCCCCCATCATGTATAACGTCAACCAACTGGCCCAGTTCACCACCTTATTACAGATTACTGGCGTTTGCTTGTTTTTTCACAAAAGATGACTGATTTTTATGCGCGACAATATGGTAGGAAATTAAGGTTATTCTTGATCAACAAGGACGTCACCGTGGGGCGACATATTGTCTCCTGTTCTGAACGAATGTGTATTTCTTGAGAGTCCATAGATTCCTTATACTCTTGTTTCATAGTCAATTTAAAAGCCCTCACAAGGACCTCTTTTAAAGTATCAGCGGACCAGCACACGACGATGTGCACGCTCACAGCCGAGATCGCGAACTGATTTGCCAATTCTTTAAATTAATTCGTTCTGAATGCCTTTTAAGTGCCCGTAAAAACAGGTGTATTAAGGCTGGTTCACGCTGCCTTGTTGTCTTAAAGGTATGCTGAACCAAGCATTTCATTGTCCGCAATAAGTGGCGCACGGCCTTACCACGAGTCAGCAGCCGCTGACTATAAATAAAGGCAGGCTTTTTACTTCCACAGTTGGCATCTGGTGTAAAAGGTAGGCGATTAATTGGTCTAACGAGTTCGTATACCCACTTGTGAAGATGAAAAGACTGTCTTTATTCTCCTTTTGCCCAGAGTCTTTACATTTCACTGTCATCTGAAGCGTAAATGGAGGACTATAACGTCAATTTCGTTGCGTGTGCTCGCGCACACCGGCGGCTGCTGGCTCGTGGAAAGATCGTTTGCCACTTATTATGGACACTAAAATGTTTGTTTTAGTATCCCGTTAGGGCCTACGCATAGTTGCGTTTGGGAGCGTTTGAGTGCATTTGACTGCGTTGCGTCGAGAAACGAAAGCGAGCCATCGGCCCATCTGTGCTTCGTATGAATTGCTTGGAATCTAATTCAAGGAACAGCCAAGGGAACAGCTTTGCACGCGACGTAAGATGCAGGGATATCCTGGTACCTAGCAGCCGCAACGCCACTCAAATGTAACTGTGCGTAGGGGCCTTTAAATGTGGCCAACGTTACTAGAACACTCAGTTGGGAAGCTCGCCCTTGAAACCCGGACCGCTCGCATCCACCGAGACCAAGCTAAATACGATAACAGCGCCACCCTTGAGCGACTAGTCAAAACATGAAAGTTAATTTATATTGCTACTGCGAAATGACAATGCGAGATGGCGCCAGCGGCCCTTGCGTGACTCGATCTGATCCAACACATGCAGACGTGCAGTTCCTGGAGTGGCCGCTGCAGTACAAATGGCGGCGTTGCGATCGCCATTAGTTCGGTTCTCGAGTACGGATCGAAGTCACTTTTTCAAAGCAGGGGCAGTTTCCCAACTGAGTTGTTCTAGTAACGTTGACGGTGGTTCACACAGCCCCGTTTTCTCCCGTTACGTTACGTTACAAAAACTTCCGTACAAGACGCCGGGACATCTGTGCTTTATATTAAGCCTGGCTGCCAGTTCAAAGAGATAGCTCGGCACGCGACATTCGAGATACGAATGTTTTGGTGACGTGTACGTAACGTAGGAAAACGTAAGAAAACGGTACTGTGTGAACCATTCTTTACGTTACGCTACATCAGCTTACGTACAAGTCACCGGGACATCTGGGCTTCATATTATGCGTAGTTAGCAATTCAAGGAAAAAGTCGGGCACGCGACATTCAATATTTCACTATACTTGTTTCAGCTTAGGTCCGAGCGCGGCCGATGTTATGAGCCAAAGGGCCAATGAAACAGCGAAAGAGGCACAACGTTCATATTAAAAATAGCGCAAAAAAGACAGGACAAAAAGACGAAGAAGCACACAGGACAAGCGCTTGTCCTGTGTGCTTCTTCGTCTTTTTGTCCTGTCTTTTTTTGCGCTATTTTTAATATGAATGTCCATTACCAACTTGCCCAGCAAACCAAGCTTTACAAGGCACAACGTCATGGCGTGGTCTCTGCAGTTGATAGGACCAGCCGGTATTCGCCGTCTCTCCGTGCGTGCTTCTCCGCCAGCTAGTCATATCAAGTGCAGAGAGCACGCCATGACATTGCGCTTTTTGCGCAGTTTGATTGGCATTTCGGCTCATAACAGCGGCCACGCTCGGACGTAAGGTGAAACGAAGTATAGCTCCCGTTTTCTTACGTTACATTACTAAAGTTTACGCACAAGTCACCGGGACATCCGGGATTGGCGACGTGCGCGACCGAAAGCGTCGCTGTGGTCGGCCGGCCATGATTGGCCGAGTGCTGACTATGACGTCAGGAAAGGATTTCTCATCGAGGGAAATAAGAGGAATGTAAGAGCTTGAATTTTGATGGTGTTGGCAGTGTCGCTTTGAGAGGGTAACGATTTCAAGCCTCCACAATGCTCATTGCAGACACCATCGAACTTGTTGTTTGTAATGTAATGACGTCACGAAAGGGAGCCATGGGAGGGCACCTCCAAAACATCTCGCCGCTAATAGCCTCGCACGTGACACTTGAGACAAAAATGTCTCATTGACTTACACGTATAACGTAAGAAAACGGTGATGTAGGAACCAGTCTTTATGCCTAACGGGAGAAAACGCAAGAAAAAGAGTTGTGCCATGGCGGATTTATGAGTATTAAGAAAGTTATTGCAACCCCGTCAGGAAACGAAAAAAAATGCTTAAAAGGACAGCAGAAT
>JAZHYW010057566.1:0-35841 GCA_037355805.1 Ixodes ricinus | reverse complement strand
TTGTTGTTCCAGAGGCTGCCTTTATTGCGCTTAGTGGTTTCATCTTTTAGAACCTTTATAAGATGTCTAGTCAAAGCCGTTGATTTTTATGTCATTTTTTGTTCGCGACAGCCACAATAAAACATTGTCGTTTACTTTCACGACACCGGGCTGTCTTCATCGATTATAAGGCCCACCTCAAGCATGCGCTATCACACCCACAAAGGAACATAGTACCTTTTTTTAGGAGTAAATATGATTCCATCAAGTGTACATTTAACCTGCATATGCGGGTGGACTGCGGCCAGTTGGTTCTGTTGTGCATGATGGGGGAAAACAGCTGGAGCGCGGATTTACGAAAGCATATGCACGACAGGACAGCACTGTCCTGTCAGCCGTATGTTCTTGTAGTCCGCGTTCTCTGAGCCGTTTTCCTTCATCGCGTACTTTTAAACCCTGCAAAGTGGATCATAGTTCCTCCTCCAGATAAGAGGAAGCACAAGCCATTAATTGATGTCGTCTTACCTCTTAAAGGGATTGAAACTACCCCCTAAAGGAGGTAAAGGCTGACCCCGAAAGGATGCACGTTTAACAATCGCAAGAGACTAGGTTACCTCCAAGAGGAGGCAATCGTTGCACCCTAACCCAGTGGGTAAGTTTGCACCCTCGTTGCAGGCGGTAACGTTACCTCCAAAAGGGATTGCCCTGTGTGCAAAGTCGGTTGTCCCACTTAAGGAGGGTACTACAGTACCCTTTTAAGAGTGTTGGGCTTTGTCTCCTTGCACAATTATGTCAAAAACATAATGAACAGTCACATAGATAGCAACCAGTTCATGCAAGGTGCATTTAAACTCCAGCAAGTATCAAAAGGAAAACTTTCAAAACTACTCTGGCTTGTTTTTATTATTTTGTTGTTTTATATGGCAGGCGAAGTGGAATATACTCCGTTAATCCTTAAGCTGAGATTAGAAGCTCCGCCTTCAGCGGGAGCTCGGTGGCTACCGCAGTTCTTTGGTTGCGCGTGCCTGCGGGTTCACGCTTGTGATAGCAGGGGCCGAAAGCTCGCGCTGAAGGCGGAGCTTCTAGCCTCAGTTTAAGAGTGACCGAGCATAGTAGACGCAATGATGGCATTAACGCGGTATCTGATATAAGATACATATTTCGTAACCCCTTAAAACAACCAATTTAATCAGTTAGGATCTAAATAGGTGTTGTGGAATATGAACACGGCATGTAATTATAATGAATAAATTACCTGCACTGATTCCAGCCCAGAGGGTGGACGTTAGTCATGGTAATAAAGGAAGCTCCAGCAACAACTTTTGAGTCACATAAATAACGTCATTTATTGTCTTTGTTCTGTTTTATATCCTCCTTTGCGAGATTAAGCAAGTCAGAATCCCATATCTTCATGACTCAATTACATCTTTAACGCCATTGGCGGAACGCCTATGAAGCGGTGCCTGCTCCATAGGCGCCGACTACGAGGGTCTTCGGAGGCCCGAGCGGATACAGCTGCTGCCTAACTTGCCATATCGACGGAAGAGATGTCGCTTGTCCTTCAAAGCGAAATGGCGTAGTAGGTTCGGATCAGGGTTCTCGGGCTGCAGACTTGACGGCAGGTGACGATTGAGGAAGTGTCAGAGGCCAGACGAAATTCTGGATTCAACAGTCTGATAACGTTCAGGCAGCCGGGCTTCGAGAAACCTTCTGGGGCCAGGAGGAGGCGCCATGGTGGCCCTCATGTGTCATGTCGACCCGGGACGGGTCGGCGCCGTGATGGCAGGAAAGCACGGTGACACCGCGACCTCCTCAGTGAATTGTTTTACTGACAGAATTACCACGAACAAGTGAACCTCGTGACACCTCCCTAAATAAGACCCGATTGCCTTTTTTTTTTTTTGGTTTCACATGTTCAAATATGTACAGTTCTACAAGTGTCACAAAAAAAACATTTACAGGGTTTTTGTTTTTACCGAAAAAATAAACTACGCATCTACCGAACGCTCATTCTCCGCCTAAATGTAGCGCTAAAGGTCAGAACCACATGCCAAAGTTTCAACACGAGTCAATATTTCATTTAAAAGCTAGAATATATATATATATATAGATATATATATGTATATATATAGTATATATATATATATATATATATTTAGTTTCAATGAGAAAATGCGGTCTATTTTCGCCTCGCTTTCCCTTTCTGGCGCCCAATAAAGCTCCACGTATTCGAGAGTTCCGTGGGCCACCATTTTCTCATGGATATTTTCGAAAAATCACTTATAACTTTTCAATAAATATATCGGTTCGTGCTAAAAATTTGGCGTCTGGTTCGGACCTCTAGCGCTACGTTCGGGCGTAAAATGAGCGTTCGCCGATGCGTAGTTTATTTTCGCGGCGGAAAAAATCCCTGTAAACTTTTTTCGGGGACAGCTCAAATTTAAGACAGAATTGAGAGATGTTCTTCACCTCGACTCAGGTAACGCAAAACGTCCAGTGTGTTTACGCCCAAAGTATGTACACTACGCATCAATTGCAAAAAACAAAAACAAAAACCATACAAAATTGAAAAGTGAAAAAAAAAAAGCAGTGCGTCGGCCGGGAATCGAACCCGGGTCAACTGCTTGGAAGGCAGCTATGCTAACCACTATACCACCGACGCGGACAGAAGCAGGCCGAAAGGCGTCCCGTCAAACAGGGTCGAGAATACTCCTCTTGCGTAACGGCTGGTCTTGGAACGAGGTCGCTTCCTGTTCAGTCTTTTGCGCTCTATTCCGTTTCACCGTAGCTATCTGTGTGTGGCGACGAACCTTGCGAGCCGCGTTAGCCAATCACGCTTTCCACGCGTGCGACGGGACTCAGCACAGCTCCGCGAGTCGCTCCTTCCAACCTGAAGGCCACGTGACACGCTCCGAGCTATGGTATGGCTCTAATGCCTCTAGCGTCCGGTGCGATTCTTCCTCAATTGCGCTTCGTTTGAGCTGCGCGGCTTTCTTATCTTCATGCTCTCCAACATTTTTTTTTTATAAGCTGTCTTAAGATGAATGGGGAGGGGCATATTTGATGTACTTCAGTCTTAATAGCGGTGCAAAAAATATACTCTACGAGCTTCATTTTTAGAGTTAACTGTCATCGACGATACACTGGAAAATCATCGACTATCTCAGATAAGCAGGTGAAGATGTTGACGTGTCACATTGTTGAAGTATAAAACTATTTCTTTCTTTCTTTAATATCGATATGAGAATAACGTGTTTCTCGACTCCTGAGTGCACAAACAGGTTCAAGAAGAAATGTTAGAACTGAACCAGTCAGTACTGATTGATCGTAAAACAAAGCGCACAAAAAAAATGGAAAAAAACAGACAGCACAACACCATATGACACGTCTCTCGTACATGTCTTCTTTTGCTCTGTTTATTTTTTTCTGTGCGTTATTTTTCTTGATAACGAGCAGTTCAAGCGCTTTAAGCGAATCGCGAGTTTTTTTTTTTTATTCCTGATGCTATACCATACTTTCTGGTAAGGTCACTTCATGGCAATCACTAAATCCTAGTATAATTCACAAAGGGAGTGTTTGCAGTGTCACTAGAGAACACGGAAAAACGTTCAGCCGAATGAATACATCATTTACAAAAAACTGAACTTGACCTTTAATAAAGTAATGCTTCAATGGCGGCGGACCTTTTATTTGTATCTTAAATTTACTTTTAGAATGTCGCAGCAGTTGGTGTTTTTTTTTTAGTTAATGGGGAAATGTTTGTTTTCGCTTTGCAGTCCTCATAGTTTGTAAATTTGTGACAGAGTTATTGAGAATACAGTGCCAAATTATTGTTCAGATACGTTTCACGCCCTGTCGATATGAAATATTAAAAACTTAAAAAATGACTAGGCAACATATATGTGTTTACAAATACTATAAATCAAAACTTATAAAAGGATTTGAAAAACAAGCAGTCACGCTCAACGCATTCAAAAGCAATTAAACAGCTGATACAACGAAATAATTGCTTGAAAGGAGAATACAGCAGCACTCCGTGACATATCATAAAGGCCGACATACACTTCACGCTTTTAAACTTTTGCCCGCCTGCTCCGCTCTCTTCCAATATCCCCTCCACTTTTTAGCTTGCCACAACTTGGCGCCCCTTGCAGCTTAGGAGAGGGGAGCGCTGAGAGGATTTTCTTCCTGCAGAAATCCGAGGTTGGACGTCGGCCTTTAAGGAAAGCAGAGCCTGACGTATCAGCTTCACGCTTCTTGCTGCACGATTCGCTCTCCGGCCTTCTTATTCCTTTACCTGCGATATCACTGGCTACACGCGAATAACAAAATGCTCGTGTCTTGTCAGATGCTCCATTTCTTGGGCAATCTTAGACGAATGTTGATTTAGGCAGTCACAATCCACCCAGGGATTGGAAAAGTTAAGGGTTGTACGTAGACAAAATTTTGATTTTGAACATTGTCGGACAGTGGTCCGACAATGTTCAATACCACTGAGTAACCCATCAAGTTTACAATGCAAAAAAGCCATGCCGTTCAGGCTCTTCGCAGTGATGCAGGGCTTTTTTATTCGAGATATTTTCGTCCATCCCTGATCAACGTTAACCATGTCATAGTTTAGCGTGGATCGTGATTGGCTAAACGAATCAAATACACCAACACCTCCCAGTGGGGGCTTTGAATTTAAGAGATGAGGCTCGCCTTGGCCGCTTAAGGGCGGCCAAGGCGTTTCCGTACACAACTTTTTGGCGACTTTCTACTCGTTTTGAAAGACCATCTCCGTAAGGGCAAATATCTTTTGGAATATATTTCTCTCGAGCGCCTTCTGTTTATCCCAGGTGCTGTTCCTATATATATATATGGTGTTTCTTTTTTAAACCTTAACATATTTGTTTTAGAAAAAGCCGTAAAAGTTATACTTATGCCGCTTGTGGAGGTAAGTTATATGGCCAGGGGAACATTATGTGGGTGGCTAATCTTTGTGATAAGTCGACTAATTTATTAGAATTCCTTAATTAACTTTTTAAGTACTAAAAATAGAGATATTGTTCCAATCAGAAACTTGCTGAGCGTCATCGAAAACCACTAAATCAGTAATTTTCAGAAAGACCTTGAGCGCGTGAAAAGCGTAGTAGTGCACTAAAGGTACCAATCGTGGAGCAGGTACAAGCTAGGTTGGCAATTACGGAACACGGATGATTAGATTATCATGACAAATGTCACGAATCACAAATGCTTTGTCATTCGTGACAAATGACAAACATCACGAATGACATTTTTTTGTCACGATTGACAAATGTGACGAATGGAATTTGTCATTCGTGACATTTTTCCACTCACGCGCTGGCTCGGCGACGCGCATGGCAATATGGTGACACTGATGGAACGTTGGGGGGACAGTATGATGTATCGCCTGTAATGTTTACATTACGTAATAGCGATTCCGGGAATGACAAATCTCACGAATGACCTTCTTGCCATGAATGACAAATGCCACGAATGACATTTCTTGTCACGCCATGACATTTGTCATTCGTGACACTTCACCACGCACACGCGCGCTCGGCGACGAGCGTGGCAATATGGCGACACTGATGAAACGCTGGGAGGACTGTATGACGTGTAGCCTTAATGCTTACATTACGCAGGAGCGATTCAGGGACCACAGGAGGCTCACCCAGGTCGACACGCGTGCTGAAACGGGGTTTTAGGCAGTGTTGCTGCAAAATACTCATCAAGAAGTATTTAAGATAAGATACTGAATGGCCATTTGAAAATGTATTTATGAGTGGTATTTAAGCTATTTTTAGTGCGAACTATCTTGAGTAGAGTACTATTACTTTGAAAAAGGTTCGCAAGCTAAAAAGTCAAAAGAGAATCACATTTTGCAGTCATCTTTATGAACTTCACGAAGCGTCTTGGACTACTGATATTGAAGTTTACTCTGAAATAATTCGGCATATGTAGCATAATGAGTGTCGAAATATTTTAAGAACAAACGGGATTCATGTATTGCAGACATGGCACCTGCCGTGCGTAAGTGTGACAGTTGGCTCGGCTCGAGTCATGATGCATTTTGCATTAAGTTCGTGAGATGACCCCCGCGATTCGGGGGTACTTCACATGTAGTGCAGCATTGCATATCCATAGCAGCCGAACTCGATGTTGATCAGGCAGCCATACTCGTTGATGAGTACGCGAGTGAAGGGCACACGTGCACGCTCAGGAGAAATATTGACGGAATGACAGGAGCCTCTGTCGCTGATTAACAACCAAGAGCCAGTATGTTGTCCCCCCAGACAAAGGCAAGAAATGGCACCTGTACATTCAAACTCTAAAAAATTAACATTATAAAGGTCAAGGGGAAACAAAGGAGGATGTCCACAAAAGCTGCTTATAAACCACCTTGCCCTGCCCTATTTTCTAGCAGTTCAAACAATTGCTGACCCACTGAGATCAAGATAATCAAGATAGCAGAATCAGAATCCAAAACAATGTGCGCATTGGGAAGAAGACGAAAGAAAACAGTTTCTGAACGAGCCTCAAAGCAAGCGTCAAGCCACAACAGGCACATGAGAGCTTTGGGGAAGTCAAATATAGCTAGTCATTACAGCTCAATAAAGCCAGGCAATCTTTGGTCGACTGAGTGCCAGTCCTCGCATGAAAGCGTGCGCATTTTCACGCTGGAACCCCTGAACCGGCGATTTCCAAAAATGGTTCAATGTGATTGTACCGAGCGTTGGCGTCACAGTCCTCCGCTGACTGAACCACTCCAGCTCCCGACAAAAGGTGGGGTCTGAGTGTGAAATCCGGATGACGTCACCAGCACTTTGCTACCTCCAAGTGTAACGTGCAATTCAAAAACAGCTTGAAAAAAAAAGAAGGAAAGAAAAGTAGACAGGAGAATAAGGGGACATAGAGGGTGGGCGTACTTGGAACTATCCATTTGTCTTCAGTTGGCATTTGGAGACTGCGTTTTGCTCGCGCCTTGTTTCCCTGTTTCGTGTTTGTTCACTTGGCTCCAGTTTTGAAATCAATTCAGCTTTGCCCTGGAGTCCGACGATCTCTAGTTCCGTAGATTGTTCTAGATTGTTCCGGCAAATATGTTTTTCCAAGATATGTGCGAAATGTATTTGAGATACTGAGTACAAGATACTGAGAAATGTAATTAAGATTGAGTAGCAAATACTCTAGACTTATATGTATTGTCAAGTTACCAAAATACTACCAACATTATTTTAAATACACTATCTTGAGTAGAGTATTTAAGATAGGTACAAGTCAGGTTTTAGGACACGAGTCATCTCTGTGTTCGACACAGCAAGTGTTCGCTACACGTGCTCAGAGTTGGGGTACGCCAACACAAGCGGCCACAGATTCGCGTCCGTGTCAGTTCGTATCTTTAGCCTCAATGATTTCATTTGTAAGATTTACTTTGTGCTAAGGCAAAACAATGTTCGACGTAAAAGAGTGTTAGTGTAAGCTGCATGAACGCGCATGCGCAGTGCGATGTCCCAAGCTGCACTGGGGAGCCCTAGGTGCTGGGGCCGCCTATTCCACAATTCCCTAATCTTATGGTGCGTGGCGGCCAAAGCTCGTTATCCCGTATAGCGAAGGGGGGGGGGAGTTGCGGCCTTCGAGATTCGAGGTGCGCTAGGCAATTTCTGAGGCCAAGTCAAAGTTACAGAAATACACGCTTGGATACGGGGATCATCGAGAAGAGTGTGTTTACAGGACCGATGGGTAGTTTGTAACATCGCGAACAATTGATTCCTACCCGCTGCCAAACGAATCCGCGGAGAGCTGCCGCGGGTCAGAAATCACGTGGAATCCTGACACTCTGCATTCCATAAATCCTCGTTGTTTCATCACCTAGAAAGGAGCGAGCTGGTGACTCCCATGTAGAAAACCAAGGCGTGACTAAATAGAAGATTGTTTGTGTACTGCGTGAAGCGCCTCGAAGAAGGAGCAACGCTGCTTTCGTCGATATATATGGAAAGATCTGCATAATGTTTGTGACGTATAATACGAGAAATGTACATTCGATCGTCTGCATGGTATCTCCCAGTCGGCTATTTTCTGAATGTTTTGTTATGATGATTGATTCATGTGCCGAGAAAAAAGCGATTATTTGTCCGTTGGGAATTAGTTCATAAAGCATTAAATCAACGTTTCCATTTGGTTGGCAATCCTTTATCATTTTCAAAACTGTCGGTTTGAAAGCTCTCGTTTTCTAACCGGCAATTCCATTACGCAAGCAGTCGTTCGACGAGGGCCTTTCTCCAAGTCGGACGTTGTGCTCGCTAGTGCCTCGCTCAAGTTGACCTCAATCCAAGACCGTCTGATCGGACAAGCTTTGAAAATAAAGTTGGCATGGCACGAAATCCCAATATATTATTCAGCAACTTGTGCGACTTTGAAAAACTGCACTCAGAGCCTGGTTCACACTTGCGAGATCGGCGGGCGAATCTGCAAGAATTCGGCCGCCGGGCGTAGCGTTCAGGCCTGGTTCACACTTGCGAATCGGCGGGCGAATCTGCAAGAATTCGGTCGCCGGGCGTAGCGTCCACTGTGCATTGCCGCGGCCGATTCCGCTTCGGCGGCAGCGGATTAGCTGTAAGTGTGAACCAGGCCTCACTGTGCATTGCCGCTGCAGATTCCGCATCGGCGGCAGCGGATTAGGTGTAAGTGTGAACCAGGCCTTAATCAATATCACTTCTCTGCGATGACACAGTCGTACGATCCTTGTACGGCATTCTCCGGCGGCAAGTATTGCGAATCAACACGCGATCAAACCTCTGATAAAGTATTTAGGCTCGTGCCGGCGATCCTTTATTTCTCTTTTTTGAAAACTGAGCAAAAACTGAATGAGAAGGTAACATTGGCGTCCGCTTTAGCGGCGCCGATTAAAGCACCTTGAATCGTTTATGTTTACAAGTAGCCCTAAACGCCCGATTACGCCTTTTGAAGCAAATTGCTGCGACGCATGCGCTGAACGAGCAGCCCTTGGAAGCGATGGGCGGCGGAGCACTCGCTCGTAAGACGGTTCTTGCTTGTTTACATAAGAGTGGTTGACGGTACTTGTAAGAAACGCAAAGCGTAATTGTTATCAAGGATTTATTAAGGGGCTTTAGTGCCGGATACTCCTCTGCAACGTTACTATAGAATGACTCAGTTGGGAAACTGCCATAGAGCCTGCTCTGAAAAAGTGGCACCGATCCGTACTCGAGAATCAAGCTAATGGCGATCGCAACGCCGCCATTTCTTCCGCAGCGGCCAATCGGGGAACTGCATGGCTGCTTGTAATGGTTCGGAAGAATCGTATTCGATAGCGTCCGCTGTGATTGTTCTATTTTGGCTTTGATCGGCAATTTGGGCACCGAAACATATACAGTTAAAGGAATTTCAGGGATGCCGACCCCCGTCTCCCAACCAGACGCGCCGCGAATTACTAACGAAATTAGGATGCGCCCACGTCGGGACGCGCTACCGCAAATCACCGGTGAGAAATTTTTGTATAAAAACAATATCAATTGTGCCACAAAACCTTGTAAACTAAAAACTTTAGAAAACATCACGCTCCGGTTATTTTGTACTAATCTCCAATCAAGATTCATACAAAAGAGTTTTTTCAGTTGTTTTTACACAAAAACATGCTCGTTTAAAAGCTCAAGGTAACTACGGTAAAAAAAAAAAACGATTGAGCAGCCATTTCGGCACCGCGAGCCTGTAAGTTTCGGTACTCTGGGAACATTGAATGACCCTAGCAGTACCCAGATAAAGCAACTTTCATGTTTCAAGTCGTCGCTAAAGGGTGGCGCTGTGATCGTATTTATCTCGGTGTCTGTGAACGTCTGCGGCCCAGATTTCAACGGTGAGTTTCCCAACTGAGTGTTCTGCAACGTTGCTCCTCTGGGCTCCTTTTCTTCGTTTCTACTTCTAGCAGTTGTTCTCGAGTGCCATTCTAGCGTAAACAAACCCGTCTAAATAAACCAGGGGTGAGCAAGCTGCGGCTCGCGAGCCGCATGTGGCTCTTCGCGTGTTAAAAGTGCGGCTCGCGGTTCCTCCCCGACCTCACCCCCCCCCCCCCCCCCCAAATCCAAAAAAATATGGAACGCGTTTTAAATTGGAAGACAGGTTGCGGTTTGATGGTCTTGTGCTACTGCTACCTTACGTACAGTTGGACTGCTTTTGACTCGGATAGATTTGATGTAGTTCGGAGTTTCGTTTATCGCTCTGAACAAAAGTTTGCCCCCCCCCCCCTGGCTCTTGGGAGTTTCGTGGGTTTGTTTGCGGCTCTTAGGCGGGTCAGCCTGGCCACCCCTGAAATAAACCAACAAAAGGTGTGCAACGAAACTTTTCACAGAGGTGTACTTAGGTGGTGCAGTTATCATACTGTAATTTTGTAAGTGTGGATTTCTGGGTGGTAAGATGAAAAAAAAAAACTCTTTCTCCTCTATGCGCGAGAAGGAAACAGTAGCAAACAGTCGGGTTGACTTTGCTGCTCAGATAACGTATCCCGCCAACACTACACTGTACCGTGCACTGTACCAACACCTTGACCACACACGCCCGTATCTGCTTGATCTGCTTCAAAATGTTCCTTAACAAAAAAAAAACAAATTGTATTGCTTTGTTTTTTTTTCCACGCAAAAAAAGTGATGTTTTTGCTTTTTTTCGCATTTTTCTTTAAAAATCTACATTACGGAAATTAGATAATTTTTTTTTCTCGAAACGGTTTTGTACAGTTAGTTGATCAAATATTTATGAATTTTTTTGTTTTTCGCCTGGATAGTGCTGGAGTACATTGCCTCCGCGGTAGTTTCCATGCACATGTTCATTGTTGAAAAAGGGAGGGGTGGTGTTTCCACCTTGACTGCATGCTTATAGACCTTTTGCTAAATTACCCAAGTACCGATGAGCATGCTACGAGCGTATTTACACGCGCTACACGCTGCTGGCATCTGCAGACGTAGCTGTTTTAAACCAAAAGTCCCAAAAACAAAAGGCATCTTCCACGCGTGTTCGTGAACGCCTTATTTCTATTATTTACTTCAAATCCTTTATACGGCAAAGCCGAGTGCATGTGGCGCGTTGTCCTAAATTCTCAGCATTCTTGTTGTTGGGTAATTTACAAGCAGTGGAGCGCTTTGATGCGAGAGCTTTTCACGTGTCGTCAGCTACTTATGGTCTGCTTTGAGCAACACTTTTGACGTTGCGATTCAGGTCTAGTGAACGCCGCTCTCCTAGCACGCGCTTAGCGCAAAGTCGAGTGCTGTGCTTATTCGCGACTCCAGCGAAATCGACGCCGCGCAGCGCTGACGCCGAGAAGCTCAGAGAGGAGGTCGTTTCGACTCCGTCGTCTGCTATCTCTGCTTGGTTCTCGTATAGGCAGCATAAGAAACGAAACATCGTTCCCAGTAATTATTTTTATGCTTCCGCCGTGTCATTCCTACGCACTGACTAGAAGAAGGTTTCTACCGTCAAAAAATCGCTTTGCTTTCCTATGTTACACCGATTTTACGCTGCAGAGCAAGACATTTATGGTGGTCCGTCGTGTTGAACGACGAAAACGACCTCCTCTCGTCCGCCATTTTGCCTGACCAGCGCGCCCCTATAGTTCGCTGGAGTCGCCAGATAGCGCTCCGCTGTATGTGAACCCGGCCTTGTAAGCTAGAAGCGCCGCCTTCAGCGCGAGCTTTTCCTTACTAACGCAAGTGTGAACGCGCAAGCACGCGCGACAAGCCAGCGCAGCTTTCAGCGCAGCCAGCGTGCTCGCGCTGAAGGCGGAGCTTATGGTCGCAGCTGAAGGGTGAACGGAGTATACACTAGGTCTATTAGGAACGTTTTAAAGTCCGGAGCTGGGAGACTTTCTTTAGACGAATATCCTTATCAGCCCAGCTCTTGGAGTACGAAAGATGCCACCAAGATCTCTTCATTGTCCACTGCAAGCTGATTGTGCTTTTCAACGTCCCTTTATAGGAGTAAATTTACAGCCTTCGTGCTGCCGACCTCGCTATGAGGTAATCACACCGGACGACGTAGAGGCCACTACGCACAGTTGCGGTTGTTAACGGATGAGTGTGTTGGACTGCGTTGCGTCGAGAAACCAAAGCGAGTCACCGGCAGATATATGTGCTTCGTATAAAGCGTGCGATCCAATTCAAGAAATAGCTTGGCACGCGACATAAGAAGCAGGGATGTCCGGGTTTCTCGCCGCCGCAACGCAGTCAAACGCACTCAAACTCTCTCTCAAACGCAACTGTGCGTAGGGGCCTTAACGCTTCCATCTTGCTGTCCACCTGTCAATCAGTGCACAATGCCGAGGAAGGCGGAAGCTGCGTGGCAGCTCATGCCTCTCCCGGGACGCGTTACGTCAACAGCCTATTCGTTACATGGGAAACCTAGGCTCAGCTGCTGGCAACCTTCCGCTTAACTTCGGACACACCGTTGGGTATAAGAATCGAACGAACGCTTGGAGCGCCTACAAGCTCTTTCGCCTCTGTGCACAGCAAAGGTAAGACACTCTATGAGAGCTCTTCGAGTGATTTGCCTTTTCTCTGAGACAGAAAAATGCCGTGTATTTTTTGTAATATGTAAGTTACAAATGCCTTCTAATTGGTTTAATTTATAAAAAAATATTACAAATGCACTCTATTTGGTCCCGGGTATAAATATCCCATTTATCAAAAATGATCTCGGTACGCACTCTTCATGAAAGCATAAGCGTGTATCGCAGCTAATTTGCGTTTTAATCGAACGTTTTTTTTTTCATTTTTTTCCAAGATGGAGCTAAATATCTCTTGTTAAATCATTCGAGACGTACCATTTTGTTAAGTACCATAAGAGTGCTTCGGCAAGCTCACACCAAAAATTCATTTGTATTTTTGTAACACAATACTCTTTGCCGTAATATATCCAGGAGAATGGGACTTCGCGTACTTTTGGGACTTCTAAGATTAAGTTTGTTTCCTCTAAATGCCAGACTCGAGTGAAAGAACGTGAACGTTCAATATAATAGATCGATCGCTTCTTCCAGTGAATCGGCCTTTCCAATCCTTTCATAAAAGATGTCAGTAGTTGTTAAACAAATTTAAAAAAATAGGAGGCCTAAAAAGAAAAGAAAAAAAACGGTGATCTGATGTGCCTATGATGAACTTATAGGGCGTTTATTAAAGAGGCGGTACACGTGAAATAAAAAGTTATGCTTATTCTATAATTTTATTTTACGTAGGACTGAAACCACCCAATGAACGCTTCCTTCCATCCGTACACTGTAGGGGTTTATTACCTCGTATTTCCTCTCTTCATCAATACGCACGTTTTCCCCTATTCTATTTAATGCAACACTTTTCCGTGACTGAACCCTCTCATGTCCTTTTCTATTATTTGTTTTTATGGCATCATAAGTTCTACGGTTCAAATTGTTGCAGTGAATATTGCTGCAACTGAAGCTCTGCTATCTGCCTTGAATCATGAAGGTCCTTGCTCGTCTCGCTTGCCGTTTTGCTGATTGCTGGTAGGTAATGGCTTCTCACTTATAATTGATACTAAGAAAAAGAGAATCGAAGAAAATTTGGATGTCTAGGACGATAACTTTGTCATCCAATTATTTTTTCTCGAAGGTCTGATTAGCACATCGCTGGCTGAAAATGACGAAGGAGGAAAAGAAGAGCTCGTTCGTGTCCGTAAGTATAGTCATAAAAATAAAAAAGGAAGAACTTTCCGATTGAGATTATGTGGTTATGTTTTTACTCTGTTTCACCTTATGATGTACCGCAGGAAAGGCTACAAGCGCGAGCTTCTTGCTCAGGGCACATCTCGGCGGCACAAGCTCTCGTACAGTAAGGGCACCTGTCAATGCTATGAGCTCGTGCTTCTATAGCCTCCGTTGCGGTACAACATAAGGTGAAACGGAGTATAATATTAGTCTGTTGAAAGAACCAAGTGCTTTCGTCGTAACTCAATTAAACTTAATTTATAGCTTGTAACGGTATTCAAACCGTGATAGTATTTCGGTGCCAAAAAATTAAGCAATTACATTATGATTTAGATATTTAACTTATTCATTTATTTATTGGCTTCCTTTACGACCATTACATAAGGTAGATACATGTTACAGTTTCAATAAGATAAACAACAAAACCAACGGGCGTTCACAGCTAAAAGTGCTGGTAGTATAATATTAATATTATTCGTAAGTGCTTTAACATTTGAAGAGAACAAGTTTTCTAATAGAGTTGTTGCAAATTTCTGCGCCGACTTTTCAAACGAAACGAGATAATCAGAAGCTGTTGACGAAACAATTTATCTTCTTTCATTGACAGGTCGAACTGCCCACTCCTGCCCACACCGGGATGATGCCTGCCAGTATTACTGTAGGATGACCGGGCGAAGGACCGGCTCCTGCGAGGGACCTTCGAAAAAGAGGTGCATCTGTGTCGAGTAATAGGTTCCAAATCTAAGGAGATGAAGTCAAATGATACAGAAGAAAAACAAAATACTTCCGTAGTTTCTTTCATACGAAGAGTGCGCTGAAGCTCGACGGATCTAACATTCATTCGATGTGCACGAAGAAGGCAGCTGAATTCATGTTGAACAACTCGGGCAGGAAAGTTGTTATTTTGTGGGTCATGTGGTGGTGATAAATAAACTGTGGAGGTATTAATTTTCGGTCTTTTTACTACTTGTGAGGCTCAAACCTTTATGCAAGCGTATGCATGTCTTCTTCGCTCTGGCATGAACGCATGGAAACCGAGACCTTGATGCGAATATACTATTATACTATTCGCGGAGAGAAGTTTGGGTATTGCCGTCTGGTGGAATTTTTGCACAAACCTGCGTGAAGCTGCTTCAACTTCCTCTGCTGGTACAAGCACGTCCAATGCCAAGCTTCTATGCACCATGAAAATCAAGACATAAGCGCCTATAGGTTGCACGTGCACTGCCCATAGCGATGAAAACAGGGGCGCCCCTAGCGAGCTTATCACCGCGAATGATTGCTGACAAGGCGAAATGGCAGGGCGTGTGGCTTTCGAGGGCCGGACCTCCCACACGCGTCCCTTGTGTTTCGCCATGTTGTCGGTGTTCGAGGCTCGCGGGACGCCGAATATTTATCGAGGGTAGGAAGTTCGTGCTGGAGGCGGGGAGACTGAGACTCTTCCCTGCCTTCCTGTTGAGCGATGTCTTGCGCCAGACCCATTTTCTTTTGACGTAGAAGTACGTCTTTCTCCGCGCTTGGAAAGACGTGCAGAGCTGGAAGGTCGATGTCACAAAAAGCTTGGTCACGGA
Organism: Ixodes ricinus; assembly: GCA_037355805.1. Classification (NCBI taxonomy): domain Eukaryota; kingdom Metazoa; phylum Arthropoda; class Arachnida; order Ixodida; family Ixodidae; genus Ixodes; species Ixodes ricinus. The sequence continues at coordinate 20,571 of JAZHYW010057566.1, read as the reverse complement.
AGTGACGTCACACAGAGGCGCGCCACCTGCCGCCGGGAACGCGCGCGTGGGCAGGCGCGTCCTTTCTAATCTGCAGGCTTGCTCGTTTGATCGTCTGAACGCGATGCGCTCCTGACTGATTGAAACGGCGATAGACGCCGCTCCGGCAGCCGTGATTCCACTATCTTCGCTCATCGCCCTGGACAACGGCCGAGCCGCCGAGCTCGCGTGCTCTGCGGCACGGGCAGTTCACGCGACTCTCTCGCGCGACTCGGCGAAGCGTTTAAAACCTCGGAGATGGCGGCGCGGGGGGCTGTACATTTCCTCTACCGAACTCCGAGCTGTGACATTCGCCTTTTGCGCACCGGACATCGTCATGCGGCAGGAGCCCGTGGACGTTTCTTTAGCTGAGGCCGAAGTTCTACGGATATTTAAGCTGCATAGTAAACCTATATGTACCGATCTTTTTTTCTTTTTGTTGAGAGGTATTGTAAAATGCGATTTGAACACTTCCAGCAAGCGTATGGCTTCTATCACAGAATAAATAAACGGATGGATGATGCGGCCATGCACTTTTGTACCGAGCAGATCTGCATATGTGGGGTTGGTCATTAATTGTTAAGAAAACACTCTAAAAAAGGCTGTATTATTACACCCCTTGTCCCATATAAGACACCCCAAAACTCGAGTTCGACGTACAGCGCACTGACGTCGATCTGACGGTGCTAACTTTCACGAGGGGCTTGATAGCCGTGTGGTACAACTTATTAGAATAGCTAATGTACGTTTTACTGAATACAAAAAAATAATCGGGGTTTTCTTCGTGCTGCAAAGGATCTATATGAGCAATTCAGCAGAGTGCAGTTCAACCGCTAGGCTGGGGTCTTTAACGGCACCACGCAGTAGTGATACACGACCGCAGACCGCACGCCGGTACGGTGCTATTCCAGATCGAAACGGGCAGTGGTGGGGATTGAACAGCTATATTAAAGATTATACTGAGATTATAGGCGAAGGAATTTTCGCCGAGTGCGAGCTTAATTTGCTATATGTTATAGCAAAAATTAGAGTTATTTGAAACGTATATCGCGGTCTGGTTCTAAACTGTTTCTGTCTGATTTATGCAGATCTGCGTGCGCGGATCCTATAGAACACAACCGTAGTCTAAAATTGGAAGAACGTAGGCAAAATAAAGGGTCATTTTCAGACCAGGTGAAATCTTTCTAAAATTACGACGCAAAAGATGCAGTCTGCTCACGCACTCATGGCCCTCACGCCCCTCACGCACTCACCGCCCCCACACCCCTCACGCTTTCATGGCCCTCACGCCCCTCGCGCACTGAAGTCCCTCACGCAATCATGGCCCTCACGCCCCTCACGCACCCACCGCCCCCACGCCCCTCACGCACTTATGGCCCTGATGCCCCTCACCACCCTCACACCCCTCACGCACTCATGGCCCTGACGCCCTTCACGCGCTCACCGCCCTCATGTCCCTCACGCACTCACGGCCCTCACGCCCCTCACGCACTTACCGCCCTCACGCCCCTCACGCACTCATCGCGCTCACGCCCCTCAAGCACTCACCGCCCTCATGCCCCTCACGCACTCATGGCCGTCGCATCTCACTGCCCTCAAGCCCCTCACGCACTCATGGCCCTCACGCCCCTCACGCACTTACCGCCCTCACGCACCCTCACAGCACTCATCGCGCTCACGCCCCTCAAGCACTCACCGCCCTCATGCCCTCACGCACTCACTGGCCGTCACGCTCTCACCCTCAAGCCCCCTCACGCACTCATGGCCCTCACGCCCTCGCACGCCTGCCCTCCGCCCCTCACGCACTCATCGCGCTCCGCCCCTCAAGCACTCACCGCCCTCATGTCCCTCACGCACTCATGGCCCTCACGCCCCTCGCGCCCCACCGCCCTCACGCCCCTCACGCACTCATCGCGCTCTCTCGCGCCCTCAAGCACTCACCGCCCTCGCGCCCCTCACGCACTCATGGCCGTCACGCTCTCACTGCCCTCAAGCCCCTCACGCACTCATGGCCCTCACGCCCCTCACGCACTTACCGCCCTCACGCCCCTCACGCACTCGTAGCACTCACGCCCCTCAAGCGCTCACCGCCCTCATACCCCTCACGCACTCATGGCCGTCACGCTCTCACTGCCCTCAAGCCCCTCACGCACTCATGTCCCTCACGCCCTCACGCACTCCGCCCTCACGCCCTCACGCACTCATCGCGCTCACGCCCCTCAAGCACTCACCGCCCTCATGCCCCTCACGCACTCATGGCCGTCACGCTCTCACCGCCTCAAGCCCCTCACGCACTCATGGCCCTCACACCCCTCACGCACTCACCGCCCTCACGGCCCTCGCTCACCCTCACACTCATGAAATTTCCTGGTTCAGAAACTCACTCACCCTCACCCTCACCTGTGGAGATGAGGGTGAGTGAGGCCCCTCATGAGTGAGTGTTTGCCGAGGTAGGCCCATTCGTGCGGAGAGGGCGTAATCGGAAAAAGAGAAGGCGACGTCTCTCCGCGAAAAGGCGCTCTCAACCCAGTCATCAGCAGCATGGCGCGAGGCAGAATAGTTCAAGGAAAAGTTTTGTTACGTCACACATTTGCGCGTTCACTCATTTGCGAACGAGTGATACGAAGAGAAACAAGACGGGTTTTCAAGCCTCTTGCGACGTCTTAGGACCAGCTCCGCAGCAGCGCATCCGGTTCTAAGACGTCGTAAGCAGAGCTTAAAACCCGGTCTTGTCTAACTCGGTCGTACTCGGTTGCAAATCTGTGAACGGGCCTTTACTGTAACTTCTACTTACAGATTTTTGTGTATTGGGGTAGAACGATGAACAGCATGCTCTGGGGAAGTAGATAGACAAGTTGTGATGCTTATTTGATTATTTAATTTTAGATATTCATCTGCACATGTGGAGGCTAGCTCTATAAGCGCGCCTTTAGATATATTTGACTGCAATCTGTAGCGCGTTTGAAACTCCAGAAAACAAATTTGATTCGTACATCAACAAATTCGGATTTCCTAAATTAAAATAATCATGTGGCAATTTTTTTTTTTAATATCCGCATTTTGTTTGACGCTGGCTTTTTGAGCCTGGGCAGTCCGTGTTGTTTATTTATTTTTATTAGATACTGCAGACCACACGTGGTCCAAGCAGGATGGGCAGGGTACAAACTCAAGAACCCGTACAAAATACAAAACAACAAAAAAGAAATAAGGCATACAAATCGGCAGAAAATATGAAAGAGGCGGTATGATACAGCAAAACAAGTAGCTAGCTAGTCCTTCTTTTAATACTTTTAATATTTATTACGCAACTTTTGCGGGTCGTTTTGCGGTGTTTACTTCTACTAGAAGTAGCTTTCAGCCTGGCTCACACTGCTTAAACATTATACAAAAGAATGTCTGCACATATCAGTCACCACGATATCCGTGGTTCAATGGAGCATGCGTCTACGGTTTTGGCATTCGGCGAGAGTCAATGCTCGGTCTGCATCTCCACCTTTTCTGCTCACAAAACAACAACCACTCACGTTCACATCGTTTCTCTTTTGACAATTAGTGGTACTGCGTCCATTCACGGTTCAATTACAAAGGAACCATCGCCAGTGTCTGCTCAGAGAGTGACACAATCCATAACTCTAAAATCATCTAGATCGATGATGTCACGTCACTACTGAAGTGGTCTCGTGATATCATTACGTCATGTGACACTATGATGTCACGTGAGATTGCGACGTCACAAAACATTATGAAGTCACGTGCCTGTGACATCACGATGTCAAGTGACAACCCGGAAGACCAGAGCAGCAATCCCTATGACAACGCACAACGCGTCAAACTAGCTTTGTAGTAAGCTGTTTAGGAGTCATGAAGGAAAAGCGGTTCGGCAGTCTCAACAAAACAACCTTTTCTTTTTTCCTCACAAACCCCCACCCCCTTAGAGGTCTGCATGGGCCGATGTTTAAGAGCCCGGCCCGGCCCAGCCCACTGTTACTTTGGCCCGGGCCCGCCCGCGGCCCGCTGTCGATTTCCGGCAGCCGGCCCGGCCGGCCAGGCCCGACACTTTAACTTAGATGGGCCCGCTCAGGCCCATTTCATTTTCGCCAGTATCAAGCTGAGTTTACGCAGAATGGCAGGGTCGCCTGCCACTACTGCGCATATGTATTACAGTGTACTTGAAAGTCAGCATCATTCTTTATTGTCACACATATATTTACATTACAACTCAATAGGCAATAAATATTTACAGTAAAATAGAAGCACACAAAAACACACACAAAAAACACTTTTTGACGCGCCTTTTAAATTCAGATAAATTATATTATAAAAAAAGAAAACTAAACTATCATTTTCGCGAGACGAAGTGTAATATTGAATGAATATGAATACGAGAAGTCCACCTAAATGTATACCAAGTCTTGCAGTTACTGAGACAAATAAGCACGTGAAGCCATCTAAAATACATTGCGAAACTCCGTTGACGAGGAAAATTAAACACTTTTAACGCGACAAACTAAATAACAACACAGAAATACGCTCAACTAGTCGGCGGTGGAAGGGTCGGCGAGATCGGTACTCGGACACTTTCAAACGAAACAGGGCTTTAAAATCAAATGTACTCCTATGAAACAGACACCAAATATATTCCAAGACTGGGGTCGATATTAACACAGAGTAGAGCGTGTGTTCTTAGAGGTTCTTGTGCAAAAATAGAAAATTATTTACCGTATCTGGCATCAAACGGGTTCTCCTTTCCTAGATGAGATAGCCAGCAGCACTGAAGTTACTCTCACTGAAAGCACTCATGGCGGGCCCACGAGGTCGCTGCTTGGCGAGTTCAGATAGTCCTGGAAACTCACTCTGATGGCACTTCCAAAAGGTAGAAGGTCGCTCTCAGTGTCGTTTGGAAAGCCTGCTTTCAAATATCCCTGAAGCTCATCAGATCCTTCAGTACTTGAAGTTGATGGTCGCACATCTTCCCATTCAAGAAAGTTTTCCGACGTCATCTTTGCTCGCTTCGTTTCTTGGGGTCCTGGGAGCTCTAAATCTCGGCTCACGCAAGCCGGATTTGATTTCAAGCGCTGCCCCAAGTTCTCGAGGACTTTATAGCGATCACTGCCAGAAAGCATGCGAAGCTGACGAAACTGGGGCCAAAGAAATGTAGCAATCATGTGAATGTCATGAGCTTTAAACTTTGCTTCAAGGTATTCTTCCGCTCGGTTCTTGATCCGCGTGAGCTCATCGTCACGGTGGTATGATGGGCTCAAGTGACTTTTGAGCTTGTACAAGTGCAATATGGAAAACGGCAATGATGGAACCACCTCCCTCTCCATCGCATCGCTGGCATCCTCAAATGACTGAAGAAAATCGATCAGCACCTTCATATCAATTTTGCTGATCCCTTCCATCAGTGGCTACCTCATTCGTCCAGCACTGCTTGGATGTCCTCCTACTGGTCATGGACCGATTTCAGCATGCCTAGTTTCGATTTCCACCTCGTCTCAACGTCTTGATTGGCGGTCTTTTGCAGGCGATTCAGAAGGCCGCTTGTTTCAAGAAGGCCGCGACAGCCTTTGTTCTTTCAATCAAATCCTTCAGGTTTGGCACTTCATTTGTCATGAACTCCGAGTTGAACACGTGGCGAAGCACGGTGTTCAGCAAGTGAGCTGTGCAGCTTAGTCGTGTGAACGACTGTAGCGCTTAACAGTGTTGGCGCCTTGGTCTGTCACGAACGTGATGTTTTTCATCAGCTCCACATTAAGGCCCCACATCAGGAATCTGAGCTCCAGTTCTCTCCTGATGTTTTCGCCACCTCTTTCTGGACGAGTTTGCACCGGTGCCGGCTAAGGTGCGATGTGCCGGCCTTGCCGCCGCTGTACGTCAACACATTGCTCTGGACGAATCCATGTGGTTGCGACGATGCTGGATCCACCACCATAGATAATGTCTTCCCACATTGCTCTTCTCGCTGGTTTTGTTCAAAAGGTTTAGCACACAGGATGATAACTGCTTTTTCAACTCCGGGTCTCTTTTTGCAACTTGCATCTTCCACCTGCACGCTGCTACACTGCCGGATTGAGAATGTCGTCGCCCAAGCCGGGAACGTGAGAATACTAAAAAACAAAACACAAAAATATTTGAGGCAGAGTTTATTGTCTACAGGTGTTGTGAGCCCTTCCCCCCTGGAGCTTCCGCCGACCAGCTCCACCGCCTGACCGCATGGCGCATTGGGTTGATGGAATGGCTCCCAAATTAATTAATTTTTCTCCCAGCTTTTTTGTGTACCATACAAGTGTTTCCTTCCCGCAGAAAGCACTACACGTTGTACTAGCTTATGCGCAGGCGGTTTGGTTAATGTATAACAGCTTGAGTCGAAGACCCTGGCAGGGAAAAGCAAAACGATCACAAAACCTCTTGTTTTATGCTTGTTATTCGTTCCCCAAACGTTACCAGCACAGGGTGTTTCAAACGTCCTCTTTTTTAATTTTTTACTGTTGCTTTTGTTGAACGATCTTGAAGACATATCCACCGTCACGCAACACCGCTCCCTAATAAAAAAAAAAAAAAAGCGGCCTCCGTCTTTTTTTTTTTTTTTGCAGTAACAAGCTTTTGCGTTAGAAAGCAACAGTAAGCGAAATCACGAGCAAAAGTTACAAACGAAGGAAGCGTCTCCTTAAGTTGAAAGTGAAAAAGAAGAGAAAGAAACGACGAACGATACTCTGCTCAGCCCTAACCTGAGACATAGCCTGAGATTACGATGGAATCTATGCGTCCTTGTTGGACCAGTCATACGTCTCTATTTCGGCACGTCATTGCGCTCCAGCCCATACCCAGGCTTTTTTTTATTCCACAGCCCATATCCTGGCGCAGAGAGCCGAGTCAGGTCATAAGAGGTAGGCGGCTGATTGGTCAGGCGGGAACGCAGCTCCCACTACAGTCTCAGCTATGAAGTGAACGGAGTATACTAAATTGCTTGCTCCCGCCCTGCACAACCGACAAAACAATTGTCATAAAACAAATACCGCCGTCTTCTCTGGTGGTTTGCCAGAAAGTGGTTAGGCAAAGAAGCGCCTTTGGGACAACGACCTTGGCGGAAGCAGTATCTCTTTACCCATATTGTGGATGCACGACCTTGTAGGCAGAGGTCGGCATTTTAGGTCGCCCTCACTCACCTTCACCCTCACAGCCACACTCACCTAAGCCCCTCAATTACCCTCACCCTCACAGCTACGCTTACCTTCAACCCCTTAGTCACCCTCATCCTCACAGTCACACTCGCCTTCAACTCTTCACCCACCCTCATTGAACCTCACGGCCCTCACGCACTCATGGCCCTCACACCCCTCACGCACTCACCGCCCTCACGCACTCATGCCACTCACCGCCCTCACGCCCCTCATGCACTCACTGGCCCTCACACCCCTCACGCACTCATGCCCTCCGCCGCCCTCCGCCCCTCACGCACTCATGCGCCCTCACCGCCCTCCGCCCCTCACTCCCACGCGCCAACCCTCACGCCTCCGCCTCACCCCTCCACCGCCTCACCACTCCCGCCGCCCTCCGCCCTCACGCCCCTCACACACTCACGGCCCTCCGCCCTCTCGCGCGCTCGCGCCACTCACCGCCCTCACGCCCCTCACGCACTCGCGGCCTCACACCTCACGCACTCATGCCGCTCACCGCCCTCACGCCCCTCACGCACTCATACCCTCACCGCCCTCACGCCCCTCGCCCTCGCGGCCCCTCCCACCCCTCACGCACTCATGCACTCACCGCCCTCCGCCCCTCACGCACTCATGGCCCCTCCACCCCTCACGCACTCTCCCTTGCCCTCACGCCCTCGCGTCGCATGCACTCGTGGCCCTCACACCCCTCACGCACTCACCCTCCCCGCCCTCACGCCCCTCACGCACTCATGGCCCTCACACCCCTCACGCACTCACTCGCCACTCACCGCCCTCACGCCCCTCACGCACTCACTGGCCCTCACACCCCTCACGCACTCGTGCCACTGACCGCCACTCACGCACTCACCGCCCTCGCGGCCGGTGGCCGCGCAGTCAGGCCAGTGTTGCCAACCTATTTTCGGAAACACCCGCGCCAGCGTCCAAAGAAAACCCTACATTACCCTATGAAAGTTTCTTATTACCCTACATCTTACCCTACGGGGCAAATCTTTGTTCAAATAATACTGTTGCATGGATTATGATGATACAGGGTAATATTAATACAGTACAAAGCGACAGGGCACGCATGCACGTCGCATACCAGCGTTATTCTAGAACACCATGCTTGCATGTGCGCTTGTGTAGCATCAGCACAACAGTGATGTAGCGAGAGCACAGACATTCCCAACCAGCATGTTTGGCCAATTTGTCGTCAAATTAAAAACTGGGCTACGTGGGACCAGCACTCGCGGCGACAGACGAGGCGGCTTATTACAAAAGGAGACTAATGCGAACGGTATATTAGCTTCTTTGGGTGTAGTGCCTAGGGATTCGTCAAACTAAGGTACTGTTTCGACAAACTAGGCTATTACACCAGGGGAGGATAAGAAACCGGCGGCTCTTCCGTATTCGCTAAAGTGTCATCTGATGAAACATCATGGTTGCGGCTTCGTTCGCTAAAACGTCGTTCGCTCAGTGAACGTACGGTCAATGGGCAGTCTTCAAACTGCCTATCGACCACACAGCGATGCCGGTAAGCACCGTGGGAGCTTTGAAATCGATCTCCGTACTCGTCGATCATCCGTGATCAACGCTCTGTGGACGTGGTAAGGAGAGTTAATTGCAACGCCCCACAACAAAGAAGCCCCAGGACGGGCGGTAGTTCCAGCCATGGTTGTTTGCAGCATGCGCACCTTACGCCAGCGCGTAGAAAAGCCCAGTTGAACAGGTGGCTGCCGGTTCTGGTGGGCTCGGGAATGAGTTCCGCCCGCGGTGCCACGTGTTTCGCAGGTGTAACAAGGACCACCGGATCGACCAGAGTCATCGAGAAAAATTGGCGGGAGCATTTTGCACTGGGAACGTCCGTCTTCTGACTCCAAACTCCCCTCTGCGCAATCCACCTCCTCCGACCTCTCCCGCTTGCTCGAGCCTGCCAATACTCTCCACCTTGGTGTGTGGTAGGGGTGTCGCGAACTTTTGTCGAACCAGATTTTTAGGTCGAACTTTCGGGGTTCGACTGGGTCGAACCGGTTCGACGAACCTTCGAACTTTTCACCAGATTCGACCGGTTCGACTTTGTGGACAGTGTGGCCAGACCTTGATACAAACATGTCTAAGTTTGGAGAACTTTTTTTATGAAAATGGTTATTTTATTTTATAAACAGTTGCAATTAAAAGAAACCAATTCTAATCACTGAAGAAGTTAATAACTTATTTGTTTTTCTACTGTAATAACTGAAATAACCAATCAACGCTGCCCTTAATTCGTCCCTTAGCCATCATCATCCAATCCGAAGCCAACTGGCCAGCCTGTCGCGCATGCGCACACGAGTCGAACCTCAATACAAGGTTCGTCGAATTTTCCACTAAAAGTTCGAAAAAGTCGAACCTGGTCGAACTCGAACCTCGGCCGGTTCGCGACACCCCTAGTGTGTGGTGCTCTCTGTTAGCTCGTCTTACAACTTGGCTACTTTCGTTTTGCATGAAATCGTGGCGTGGAAGCAGACGGGTTGTAAAGCTATGCAAAGCCTGCGCGGCAGCTTTTTTTATTGTTTTTGTATTATGTTTGCTGCTGAAGAAGCAACGTCTGAAAATACCCTACTTTTGGTGGGAAGATGGCCGGACGGACCCTACAACCTACAATGTATCAAAAATGCCTAAAATACCCTACAAGTAGGGTAATTACCCTACGGTTGGCAACACTGGGTCTGGCCCGTACCAGTGCAGATCTCTACCTGCGACGCTGACAGCTCGCCCTTCTGTTATGACTGGGCAGACATCGCCACCTCGCGGCGAGCGACGGAGTTAGCGCAATTACCCTCGTACTGCTGGGGAGCGACTCGAATGGTACGGCCGGAGAAGCCTTGCGCGCGCGCTTCAGGATGTCGAAGCCTGGAGGCCATGCTCGCGTAAATGAAGTTCGCAACGCCGCCAAGGGATGGCGCCACAGCCCCACCGGCCAGGAGTTTGACAAGGAAACGCCTTCCGCAAGCACCTACGGATGGCGGTGGGGTGCATATTTCGAGCAGGTACTCAAACCAAAAGATATAACGTTTCGGTTACGGTTACGGTTACCGTTTCCTGTGATATCGGTTTCATTTCGGTTTTTTACGGTTTTAATTTCTACGGTTTCGGTTACCGGTTACACAATCCTAAAAAGCGTTTTATTTTCGGTTTCTCCAATCATTTGTTTTATTGAAATGCTAGATAGACAGCTTTTTTATAATAGACGGCTTAAAGTAGTTCCAGATATCCAACAACGGGACATTCACAACAACAAGAACTCAAAAACGTCTTAGTACTTCTCCTTGGTCAATAGTTGCACACGTTTCTAGCTCCAACACTTGTTCACTACGTCAAAATGCATTTTGATACCCAAGCATACATGTTACCCACGCTACTAGGGGATCATCGCATTCTATATATAAAAATAAAAGTAAACATCTCGACTTTGTTGTTTGGCAGCGTTTGTAAACAACCCCAGAAAGTTCCCACCGGGTGCAGGAAGAACCATTCGCCCCATCTCGTCACTATAGTTTGTTGCAACTTAAGATATGCAGAAGAGGCTTTGCCCACACTGAAGGAAGGAGCTGAATTATAACCCTCCTCTAGTAAAATGCTGCTAAGTGGAATAAAGTAATAAAATTGAGAGCTGGGCTAGTTGGTGAAAGTCGAACATTATGTAAATGCGATAGCGCAAAACAAGGAAGACTAAGGAGAGGAACGAAAAACACAGAAAGCTGTAAAAAGATGTCCTGTTTTGTTTGTTCTTTTCCCTAGTCTTCGTTGTTGTCGCTGGCATATCCGTTCGCTCTTGCGGATGCAATAAGATAAGATTGATTCATTCTGTTTAATGTGGCCACAAAACAGCTCGAGGCCTTATTAGTGCGCACATTTCACAAACAATAAAATAACAGGTACAGACAAACAAACAAGCAAGACGTGATTTAGAAAAGATAAAAGGAAATAAATAAAACTATGGAGAAAAACAGAGCACAGATGTTTGTCAAGCGGCCAACTATGCTCTTCTAAAATTTAAGAGGGGTGAAAACAATACTAAATCACTCCTATCGCGATTATAAAGGAGCTGAAGGCGTGCCATCGGGGACTGGACAACAACTTTCTGAGGGTAGAAAAGAAATTAAAATCTGATACGCTTTTGAGGAACACTGAAAGAAATCGCACTTAAAAACAAAGGTGCATCAATTGTAGCGTTCACTATCTTATACAAAAAAAGTCATGTCCCGCGTTAATCTTCTTTTGTACAAGGGTACCAGGTCAAGCAGATTAAGTAAGTATTCATAATCGAAATAAATGGGCCTCCCAACCCATTTATCGCAAACAATACGCACTAGACGACTCTGCACTTTTTCTAAAATACATGATTAAGTCGATCCAATGGTGTTCCATACGACTGAGCAGAACTCAAGTTTAGACAAAACAAAGACGCGAAATAGATGAATAATGCATAGTGTAAATACGAACATTCCGCGTCATTCGGGAAATAAACGCCTAGCACCTGATAAGAATCATTCGCAACTTTCGAAACATGCTCAGTAAACGAAAGGCGGTAATCAAACAGCACTCCCAGGTCACGAACAGTATCTTACCTCTGCGATAGCTAAACCTAACATGGTATACGAGTACTCAAGTGCAGCTTGTCTCACGGGTAAAGGAAACAGCCTTGGTTTTAAAAGGGTCAAGTTACCAAAGTATTTTTCAAGCACCAGTCTAGAAATGCCTGAACATCGTCTTGCATCATTAGGCAGTCAGTTATTGTATGAATTTCGCCCAATAAATCTTAACATCATCTGCAAACTACAGAACCTTTGAATGCTGCACACTGTCCACCAAATCATTGATAAAAATGTTAAATAACAACGGCCCCAGATTGGACCCTTGAGGCACTCCAGTATTTAAAACATATGAGGCAAAAAAAAAATCTTCACACAGTTTTGTTCGGTTTTCTCGTCAAGATAACTAGACAATTAACTGCAAAACGAGTCGCAAAGCAAATAACGATATTAAATACATTAGTTTAATTATGAATCTAAAGCGATACAAAGCAAATTTTGAAGAAAGTCTGCAAAAGGAAGGAAATTAATCTTCCTTGCCCTGTTAATTTTTTTAGCATAAACGGGTTCCTAGAAATTTTACCATCACTTCTGGTGCACAAGTGAAGACCAAAACTACGCTCCATTTTACATGAACTTGGAGCAGAGCGAAGTGCGGTCGCGAGGTAAAGGCTGTGCAAGGCGCCGAGTATGAAGGGCCGCCCCACTGCACACGACTTTCGTCGTGCACGAAAAACATCGTACTCTCGCCCCATAGGTGCCTTATATGGTCCGTTATGCCAGACGATTGGTGGTGTATGGTCGTTATCGGGATCGTCGTGGATTGCCCTGATAACGGTGGGGGAGAGAGTAGCCGAGTCGACGCGGGAGAAAGGAGTGAAACTGGTGCAACGCTATCGCGCTGGAATGCGACACAGCACGCTGGTGGCGCTGCGTGCGATTTGCATGACCGGGGAGGATTTTGATTGCGCGACCTGGCGGCTTGCAGAGGCAAATTCTACGAGGTTTTAGGAGGATGAATTGACTATATAAAAAATGGAAGACGTTTACAGATCTAATGCGAAATTAGAGCGCAGCTCTTGAGGAGAAAAATGGGAGGGTATGCCCTCTTCCTCCTCCGTACCCTCCCTCCCTCCTCCTCTGCTCCTCATGCTAACCTCCTCCTCTCCTCCTCCTCCGTACCTTCCCCTCCTCCCACAATTTCCCCGCTAAATTTAGCTGGAAAATTGACGCCACGGTGACCTCAACACCAATTCGGTTTCCCTGCTAAATTTAGCGGGGAAAATGACGTCACATGACTTTCGTGTCACGTCACCTATGAACAAATTCAGTTTTTCAACTAGACTTGGCGGGAAAATTGACGTCACGTGACCTCAACACCAATTCGATTCTCCGCTAAATTTAGCGGGGACACTGAATCGGTGTTGAGGTCATGTGACGTCAGGTTTACCGCTAAACTTAGCGGGGAAACTCAATACGCAGTGTCGCATTATGGAGCGTCATAGACCTACACACCAATTTATTTTCTTCGCTAAATTTAGCGGGGAATTCGATTGGTGGATAAGGTCTGTGACGTCGCATGATCTCAGCCCTCAGTCTTAGTGCCTTTATTTGCTAGTGAAAGTCTAAATTGCCAGCAAAAACTAAGCATTGAAACATATTTTCAGACCTTAAAGATTGGTGTACTTTTGATGTACAACAATGGATCAGAGAATGCTCCGCCGCACTCTTGTCAGCGAAAAATGTAAAGCCAAGGCTGCAAGTGACGTAGCGAAAACTATTTTTCAATTACTAAAAAGAAGAAAAGAAAATGAAAGACGTTTACAAATCACTGTAATGCGAAATTAGAGCGCAGCTTTTGAAGGTATTATGATTTTGCGATATACCGTTCTAAACAATTTGAGAAAGAAATATATATATGTACAAATATAGATCACTCTCCTCACATAGTGGTTCTGCACCCTCCACCTCCGTGTACTCCCCTCCTTCTCTTCCGCACCCTCCGCTCCTCTTCTTCCGTACCCTCCCATTTTCCTCCTTCGCATCCTCCCCCTCCCCTCCATACCCTCCCCTCCTCCCACAGTTTACTCGCTAAATTTAGCTGGAAAATAGACACCACGCGACCTCAACACGAATTCAGTTTCCCCGCTAATTTAGCGGGGACAATGGCGTCACATGACTTCGTGTCACGTCCGCCACGGAGAAATTCAGTTTCTCCGCTAAATGTAGCGGGAAAATTCACGTCACGTGACCTCAACACCCAATTCAGTTTCCCGCTAAATTTAGGGGGACGGCGACGGCGACGGGGACGCCGACGGCGACGGGGACGCCGACGGCGACGCTGTTATACGCGGAACCGGGCACCTAAGAGCTGCGCTCCAAAAATGCTGCAGCAACGCAGTTCGTTAGAGACGCTTTCAGGCAGTTGTGCATGGGCGCCGCCATAACCGACCTTCAGTTTTTGTTCCCTCTTATTACGATCACTCCATTTCATCATTACCACAGCAGGACAGGTTATTGCCACTTTAGATGTTACTGTGCCCTTCACCCTAGCATACGCCTTTGTGGGGCTTGTCAACGCCTGTTTCACTGGCTCGGCATCTCGGTAAGTCAAGAGAAGGTCGGCTATGGCGGCTCAAACTGGCGCGTGCTGAAAGCGTCTATACAAACAGCATATTCACGATCCGGAGAAAGAAGATTCTCGCAGATAAAACCGATGCCAGGGCGGCCCAGAAAACACCTGGGCAGGATACCAGACTATAGGGGGCGCTTTATCGAGCTTGTTGTCCCCACAGCTCGGTGTTTACTAACACAGCACTAGTGTTATCACTCCTGCGGTATAGCCCAAGACGCGCGTGGCTATCAGTTATTGCGCTCTGCTGTCTGCTTCGAGATGACTAGCCGTAGGGGAACTGCGCACGGTTATCGTCATGTGACCTGATATGTGTGTATATATGTGGGTGTGGCAATAAACGGGGAACTTCTTGGTCTGGGCCCCAAGCTGAAAGTCTTGCGTTCATCAACGGCAGCAAACGCGACACAGCGTAACAGAAAAATGTAACCTCGCCTAGCACGGTCTGGGCACGAGCACTTCGCTCTTACCAGTTTCTTTGGTCGCACGAGGACCGCCCTTTGAAACGTCATCTTCAATTTCTCTGATAAAAAACAGACATGGGCGTACCAACCGGGGGGGGGGGGGCGGGGGGAGGCAAGGGGTGGCGCTCGTCCTCCCCCCCTCCCCCAGTTCTCAAAGTGTGTGTGCGGGGGGAGGCAAGGCATATGTTTGCCCCCCCCCCCCTTAAACAGCCGCCACTGGGCAGGGCAAACGCTGTCCGGTGGTGCCCAAGGGAAAGGGCACCTTCTCCCGGCCCGGGAAGGGGGGGGGAGGTTTGGTTTGCCCCCACTCAAAAACAAGTTGATACGCCACTGAAAATAAACAAACAAAAAATCGGTTTGTTGTCTCCACAGTTGAAGCTTACTGCTCGAGGTGTCACTGTTCGATCTCCTCCCCAATAGGGGCTTATTTTCTCCAGACTTCTGCGCTTACCAACACAAGGCACGTGCACTGGTTTCTTTTACTTCTTTTTCTCGACTGAGTCCGGGGCAAAGATTGGTCCTGACTCGTGCCCAATGCCTTCCCCGCGCTCAGGTCAAGAAAAAGGGAGTGTAAAAACTAGGGCTGGGCGATTGATCGATTAACCTTCCGATTAATCGATTAAGGCTTCTAATCGCTATCAAATTTTTTAACCGGTTAGTCGGTTTTTTAATCGGTACTCAAAAAGAAGTAAAGTGGACGCACGCATGGCTCTATCATGGACGACCTACCCGAACTAGGGGTGACTCATGCCCCCCCCCCCCTAAGAACACGCTGCGTAGCGTGTATCCGGTCGTTTTGTCCGGAGCGGTTTTTCGTTCCCAGCCAGGTGCTATGAGCAAGGTTCAATTCTCGCGCTCGCGAAGCGTCACGTGTTCGAGGGTATACATCAGTTCTGCCGAGACCAGAAGAACAAGCCGGGCCCGCAATTGATCCCCGCGCGACCGCGACACTTCACGTGTTGAGGATCTATTACACATCCTGCCCAGGCAAGACAAACAAACTGGGAAGCTAACAACGCCATGGTTACTTGTTCCAGTATTCAGCCCGTAAAATGGACTTGTTCACGAGTATGAAAGGCAATCTCGCTTGAAAGTTTGGGTTTCAAATAAGCTCCAGCGGTGAAGCTTTTAACTCGAAGGAAGTCCACCGCATCATCTGCAAAAAGCCGTTTTCGTGCAGTGGAAGCGTAAGTTCGCTTCAGTATCACCTACGAGCGAAGTACCCATGTTCGCCGCTGCACCAAGGACCATCCGCCAAAACGCAAACAATCAACGCCTTCTCATCAAGGCCCCTTACTTTGAAAAAAAAAAAAAAAAGCATCGCCCAAGTCCTGACTTTTTGTATTCCTGTCGGAGAATGTGGACAAACTTCTTTGTCTTCGGAGCTGCAGCAAAATATGTAAGTCTTTGAATCGTTAAACTATAGCATCCTCAATTCTAAATGTCCTTTGCGCCGTGTAACAGAGAGTAAAATAAGTCTTCAAAGGCAAGAGGCGTTGTTGCATTATTTTAATATAATATTTATAAAAAAACAACGTAACCGATGAGTCGATTATTTACTCGATTAAAGGGTGGCGATTAATTGGGTTAAAATATTTAATCGACGCCCAGCCCTAGTAAAAACCATGCGTGCTGCGCCCGCGTTCGGCGGACGCAACATGCGGCTGCGTGTGCCGAAGGCTGCCTCAAAACACCAACAGATCATCTTTGTTGTTGTTGTCCCCATCCGTGTAGTTCTCCATTTAGCCCCTAGGGGCATGACGGTTGGATCTCCTTCCCAGTACCGTCGCCGTTTCGTTTGCAGGATACAATCATGAGCCTATGAAACTTTCTCCTAAACAAACCGTTTCCTAGGTTGCATTCAACATCGCTTCATTATTTCGAGCTACATATACTTTATGCACGCATCGTAGCAAATATACGTTGCATCCTACATCGTCAATATCATCGACGTGTGAACTCGACAGGAATTAGGCTTGTTTATGAATAGGGTTCCGCGTTTCGGAGTTTATTTCTAGTCTAATTCGGAGGGTGTTTTTCGGACTTTATTTTTTGCCGAAAATTCAGAGTTTATCGGAGGTTATATTTGTTTGGTCCCCGATTCTCCGAAAATCAGCGTTTAATTTCGCAGTGTTTCCTATTAAAATAAATATATAAGTAATAACCGGATGTAAACGTATGCCAGATAAAATATAAAACGCGCTTGTATCAATTAAAATTTCTTCACTTGAATTTGGCATTGGTGCCATTGTCATTGGCAATATTACTTTGGCCCACAACAAAAGTCGCACAGAAGTGTCGCTTCGGTAAACGCCGATACCTTAAAATCAATAAACTCCCGGAGGTGTAGTCCCTAGGAAGCTCGAAGTCATCCCATCCTATTCCATCAATCTAGCCCGCGGCCGCGTGAGGTGGACTGGCTAAGGATGTAATAGAGAAGGTTCAACCGCCCCTCTTCCCCATTTTATGCAATCTCTATGGTGCGTAGCTTTCACTGCGACAAAACATACCCTCTCCTTCTCTAAATCACAAATCGCATGGCTCAGACTAGAAACCAAAAGAGCGGCTTTTGTCGTGATCCGAATGTACAATTACCGGTTGCCCTGAATCAACCTTTACAAGACAAGCGGTAAGACCCCTTTTGACAACGGTCCGAGATTTGAAAGATAAATATGGTGCCATTTTCCCAGGACCATCGACCTTGAGCTGCTCAAATTGTACAAAAAAAAAGTATTTTACTTTTTTGTTTTTTTTTTGCCGGGGGGGAGGGGGGGGGGGGGGTGTTATTGGCACATAAAACATTGGAGTTTATCGGATAAATTTGAATTGACCAAACTTTTACCGCCGGGTGTTCTTCGGAGTTTTTCGAATTCATCCGAAAACACGAAACCTTATTTAGAGTTCATCTGGTTCAAGCGCCAACATATAGCGCTCTATTTTTACGTGGAAAGAGCAAACGACGGTTGTCACAGCTGGAATCGTTTTTTTCCGTCTGTACCTTTGACGGAGCAGGGGCGATGCATTGTACACGGCATGCACACGTGCGCCACGATGAGTCGTACGACTATTCGGGCACAACTAATGACAAGCCCAATAGCGGCGTCAGAATTGTTATTAACGACGGCTTTCTTTTTCTTTTTTTTTTTTGTGACAAAGGCAGAAACACGTGTTGGGAAAAATAAAAGCAAATCGAAAATCGCACAAAAATCAAAACCTAAAAAAAATTTCCAGTCTTTTTTTTTTTACAAAAACTAAGATTATGCCTTAAAAATTAGCATTTTTTGGCATTTAAGGGCAGTAAAAACCTTCGCTTCTTTTTTCTTTTTTTTGAATCCGGGAAACGATTTTGTTTTCGTGGTAGAATTTTTGCAGAATCTTCGAGTGGTTCCTCGCACGTGTCTTCCAAGTTCCAACTCTAAACCTCAAGCCGCGGTAACACTGCCAATTACAGGGTGTTTGAGTTTAATGCAAACATATTTATCTTGAAACGTTCGTGAAAGGTACACTAATACGGACTGTGCATGTGAGCTACATAGGATCCCAGGGATCCTGGGTTCAGTCCCCACCCCTGCCCGTTTATATCTAGATGAGCTTCGTACCGGCGTGCGGGCGTGTACCACTACTGCGTGGTGGCACGTGAAAGACCCCAGGCTAGCGGTTGTATTGCATTGGCTAAATTGCTTATCTACAGAAAGGGATTCGTCGCAACTTTGAAATAGCTGATCAACTATATGCTGACTAAATATCCAGACATCACAGAGATGGAAAAATTACTTTCAAAAAATAATTAAATTACATTACTAATTACTTTTCTGAAAACTGCAAAATGTAATTAAATGTGCGTTACAAATTACCGCAGGATAAAAGCAATGACATTACATTACAATTACTTTGACATATCCTTTCAGTACCTTTAGGCAATAATTTGTGCTCATTTTATTTACAGTATATGTACCAAAATTCACGTAGTCCTGTTTACACCGTAGCAGCTTTATGCGCTTCAGAGTGAACCATACTACAGTCGTCTTGCTGGCACACATGACATAAATGTTAAACATTATGAATAGTGCCTTCTTCAGATGTGACACAAAACAGTCGACTCACCGGTTTCTCTGTTCACAACAGAGAAGGTCCTATAGCGAAAGGCGATATGTTTCCGTCTTCCTGATTTAGAAGTTACAGTTCGTGTCAGTATGTTAAGTCGGACAACCAGGAACTGGGTCTTACAAGGAGTGGTCACTTGAAACGTTTCCCTCCCGTCTCGGACGCCAATTTAATCATGTTTTCCCAAGAGCACTGGTTGACGTATTCCCGGTCATTCTTCTCAACGAGTATTGTTCATTGTTCCCAAACACCCGAAAAGCCCAAGTTATTGCGCGTTGTCACACAATAGGGGCTGTATATTTGCTATACAAATGTGTACTTTCCTAACAAACGGGTGGCAGTAATATCTGTTCGTAGGCTTATTCCTGCTTTAAGTCCCCGAGGAAAGGTAGCGAGGTATACCACGAGCGGCACCTGCTTTGCTCTATACCCATCTTCTCCGACTACAAAAAGCGTATTTATCCTAACAAGGCCAGGAATACGCACGAAACGTACTGTGACCTTGGGAAGAGCGTACAGGGAATCGCTGAGTTATTCCGGTCGTTTAGTTGCTCGCACTGGCCGAAGCTTACTGTGAGACCTTGCGACGACGAGAAAAAAAGAACAGGAGTTGAAGTCGTCGAGATAGAAGCTACATTGTTTCTGCAAACTAGGGTCAATAGGGAGTTTTGGTAGATCGTTTTCAAAGGCCCTCTACCGCTACGGTCGCGCGCTTCCAGAGCATGCATCAGAGTGGCAGCGCGAGGCTCCCGCTACAAATGGCGTGACCCGAGAACACGATCTACTACGACTCTCTAATATCTGCGGAACTTTTTACATTGAGACAGTGAGCAACGCATTCCCGCCATCGCGTTGCCCAAAGCCACCAGGAGCACGCGGATACCAATAGACCTAGAGGTGCCTTCATGTGCGCTTTGCTTAGGGTGGTGGCATCTCGCCATTTTATCCCACACGTTTATTTTTATTTTTTGTTCAGAGGCGCGTGAAAGAGCGTGTCCCTGCACGCGTTTGTGGCGCTGACTGTGCTATGGCGACATTTTGTTTTCGTCGATTTCTTAGTATTTTGCCCGTGAGCGCGTGCTGTCGGCATCGGGTACTACAAAGGGTGGCATCACCCTAAACAGAAGGACATTGAGGCACCCCTAAATAGACCTAGTGCTGTCTTACCCATCAGAATGCAGGGATTGGTGTTCCACGCCGCACGTGCTGGCCTCAGCAGTAGTAACTTTTCCAAAGCAAAAACCTAAAACAAATGGCATCTTGCACGCGCGTTCGGCAATGCTTTCTTTTGGTTATTTACTTCCGAATCATTTATACGGAAAGGCGTGCGCGTGTGGCGCGTGGAACACCAATCCCTGCATTCTCCTTGATGCTTGGGTAAGACAGCAAATGGTCTATTTCTTGGTCGTAAGCGCACAATTTTCGTTTTTCGGGTCACTTCAAGTTTTGAAGTGGGGGTGCCCAACAACCTAAGCCATAGGCAAAGACCACGACTACGGCGGCCACATCGCTCGTGATGGAGTTCGCAGCGTCTGCTAAAGCGTTGATCGAAACCACCAGCCACACACCGCCAACGCTGAAGAGGAGAAAATTACATGCGCATGTTGCAAGACCCTCCA
>JAZHYW010057565.1:0-15427 GCA_037355805.1 Ixodes ricinus | reverse complement strand
TACTTCGTTCCGGTTACGTGTTCTGACGGTTGGTGCAACGTAGTCCCATGCAGCTCGGTTAGATCCGCCGCGATAAACAGGAGCAGGACCTGGGTTGTGAAGCGTGTTAGGTACAGCATGGCTGTGTCGTGCCGCGATGGTTGCAGGCAGTGTAGCTCCTCTTGAAGATGTTCCGTCGGTGGGAAGGGAAGCGTCGAACGACGCGCCACTGCACGCTGTTGCTCAAGATGGAAGATTGGGCACCGTGACTGCGTGCCCGCGCTATCTCTTGCCGAGAGGCTCGAGTGAAGCACGTGTTCCTCCGGCCATGACGGTTGGTGCAACGTAGTCCCATGCAGCTCGGTTAGATCCGCCGCGATGAACAGGAGCAGGACCTGGGTTGTGAAGCATGTTAGGTACAGCATGGCTGTGTCGTGCCCCGATGGTTGCAGGCAGTGTAGCTCCTTTTGAAGATGTTCCGTCGGTGGGAAGGGAAGCGTCGAACGACGCGCCACTGCACGGTGTTGCTCAAGATGGAAGATAGGGCACCGTGACTGCGTGCCCGCGCTATCTCTTGCCGAGAAGCTCGAGTGAAGCACGTGTTCCTCCGGCCATGACGGTTGGTGCAACGTAGTCCCATGCAGCTCGGTTAGATCCGCCGCGACAAACAGGAGCAGGACCTGGGTTGTGAAGCGTGTTAGGTACAGCATGGCTTTGTCGTTGTCCTTTAGATCGCCCTAAAGGTCTCCCTGGAGGTCGTTCTAGACGTCGTCTTTGACGTCGTCGTTTGGGACGTCCTCAACGTCGTCCTAGAGATCATCCTTAAGATCGCCCTAGAAATAGTCCCTAGAGGTCGTACTAGACTTAATCTTTGACGCCGTCCTCTAGGACGTCGTCGTCGACGTCGTCGTACGAAGCAGATGAACCCGCGCCACGCATACACGAAGCCCCACTGTGCACAAATTCACATTTCCGCCCAAGCTACGAAGCACTTATCGGTTTGAGTCGAGCTAGCTGGTACATGGTCAATGATGGTGATGAAACAGCTTAAATGTTGAACAATTCCACAGAGACAGGACAAGACACACACACGATGCTGCCATGATGGTGGGTAAACAGCTTGAACGTTAAACTATTACACAGAGACAGAAGATTAAGCGAGGTTACAGAGACTAAGCAATCACTAAATTTTCAAGTAGCGCGCTGCAGTCGTGCTGACGTCAATGATTGCGTTGTAAATCATTTATCAAATAAAATGTTTACTCAAAATTTGCGTCGTTCCACACACCTAAATGCGTCATTCTATTCACAGCGAGCTGCGTCGTGAGTCTCACGACGAATGCTATCGCAATTTATAGCCAACTAACAATATATGGTTTCTGCATCCAATTTTTATATATTTTTTTACGCTTCAACAAAATACACAAGGCTACCTAAAATCGCATTCTGAAGCATCGGTAGAGCTATGCGTTTTTCACTGTCTAAAAGATGCTATAAAATGTCTCCGTTAACTTGAAATGTGTTAACGGAAATAAG
Organism: Ixodes ricinus; assembly: GCA_037355805.1. Classification (NCBI taxonomy): domain Eukaryota; kingdom Metazoa; phylum Arthropoda; class Arachnida; order Ixodida; family Ixodidae; genus Ixodes; species Ixodes ricinus. Next base: position 13,912 of record JAZHYW010057565.1, on the reverse strand, counting down.
CTTAGTCCATGGCGCCTATTATGGCACCTATCAGACGCCTTTCACAAGCTACGTACTTGGGATAGGGATTGGAAGTAGGAACGAGACAGGTTAAGTTTGTGAAAAGGAGTGTTGGGCATCGATCAACTGCGCTTCCACTGATAAGTCCCCAAACCGTCCTCAGCCGCCGATTGCCACATCTAAGTTGGCATTCTAAAACGCCGTACTCAATATAAATGTCTTAGTTTATTTTTATTTACTTTTTATATGAGCGTCAGTTACGAAACAGATACGAAGTTGAGTACGCAGAACAATGTTTAATAAACCACAAAACTGCGGCTTATCTAGGCTCCGGCATAAGATCATGGATGTCTTTCGCAGCCTCACTCTTAATTACCTTGTGCTCCGGAGGAGCCTCCACGCGGAATATATAGCGCTCCGCAAAGCGATCCGCTTTGTGTGCCCAAGTTGACGGCATTTAAAATATTGAAAATTGAAAATAACACTTCAGCCCTGGTGTATTATTGACCTTCTCAGCCCCTCAGCCCTTCACACCCCTTCAACACTTCAAACCCCTTTAGCCCTTCAGTCCCTTCACTGTTTCCGACCCCTTCAACCCGTCAAACATTTGGACGCCCAAATGACTGAACCACACACCAAAAATGCAGTCTAAAACGGAACTGGGATTTTATTTCAGACATTGAGCCACTACCTTCCTACCGTGCTTGGCCCGTGAAAAATCCCAATAAACTTTCACTTTCACGTTCACATATGTACACTGTTAGAAAAAAATACTGATTAAGTACGGGACATCTTCCTGCTAACCTTGTTGCCGCAACATGTTTCATGTCATTGAACTACAGAAACATGTACCACAATTCCTTAGCATGTTGTGGCAATAAGGCTAGCATGTATGTATCCCTTACACCTCTATGCTGGCACCAGTGCTGTTAGCTTCTATCTACGGTAAGTGTGCCATCGTGTTCAAAAACACCCCGTGTTCTGTTGGAAGCGATGTGAGTACATGTCGCACTTTACATCCGACGGCACACTCTCCATTTTGTACAAGATCCCCCCTCTCCTCTTCCGCTCGTCAACAAATGTTGTGCTCTTTTTATTGCCAAAATAAACTATGCATTGCCGAACGTTCAGTTTGCACTCAAATTTAGCGCAAGCAGTCTCGACCAACTGATAATGGTTCGGAGCTTGTTGTTGTTTGATTCAAAAGTTATAAGTAACTTTTGGTTGTTTTTTTATATTGGGGAATGGCTGCGCTTTAATACATAGAAATGAATGCCATAAGTTTACTTTGCAACTGAAACTTTCTCAAAATCACTTGTACGTTACTTTCGAATAAGTTGTCTGGTTCTAAAACATTGGTGATCTGTTCCGGACTGCAAGCGCCTACATTCGAGCGGAAACTGAGCGTTTGGAAGTAGTTGATTTTACGGTGAAAAACACTAACTGTTTGAGAGGACACCCACCCTTTCTTGTGTGACCTGTGTCTGTGTTTTCCCTTTTTATTCTCTTTTTTTGTCCTACGTCTCGGGTTTTACAATATTCAAAGTTCACCAGCTCGCTTGCATCTAATTGGCACGTTTTGTAAATCCAGTTCTGCAATATGTACCATTTTGTGAAGGTATTCGTATGCTCCTGTTGCGTTTGGCATAGTAAGTTTGGCATAGTAAGGTCACTTTTCACGTCTTCTTTCTCAAAGTCGTGCACGCATTTCTCCGAAAGTAGCTTCAAGTTGCAGCAGCAGAGGTTAGAAAAAGCAGGCTTTCCTGCAGACCTACTTCGTTCCACCCTTGAGAGGTTCATCATCAATCCACAACTTCCGCAAGCTGTTTCCAAAAAGAAAGGTCGTTTCGCTGTGATTCCCTACATGCACAATTCAGCGCACCGTTTAAGATCTATCGCGTCCAAGTTCGACACAAGTGTTGTTTTTCCTGTCGTATGCGCCTCAAACAGATGTGTAAAAAGGTTAATGGGAGCGACAGTCCCACAGGGTGCAATGTAAAGCATGCTAAAAAGTTCGTAGAATGCGAAGAAAGAAAGGTCTATTCAATTCCACTAAGCTGTGGCAGTCAGTACATTGGACAGACTGGGAGATGCGTCAACCATCGACTCAGAGAACACAACCTGGAAGCTTCAAAGGCTTCAACTGAGTCGTATCACCCAATTGTTGTTCACAGCCGCACGTGCGATGACTGTACTCCTCATTTCTCTGATACAAGAATACTGGGTGGGCACAACAACAGGTTTGGGAGAGAAATCATCGAATCATTTGCCATGGGGACTGTAAACAACAACATTTCTGCACCTTCATTATCATTGACAAAGACAGAGGTCGAATTCCTAACACCAGAGATGACTAGATTACTGACACTTCGTCGTGACGCTACAGCTTTTTAAACTTTTATACTCATGGTACATTTCCCTTTTGGGACTGTAAACAACAATAATTCTGCACCTTCATCATCACTGACAATGACAAAGGTCGAATTCTAAGTAATCAGATATAAATAAATTAGTGATACCTCGTCGTGACGCCAGCGCTTTTCAAACTTTTATATTTAGTGTATTCCCTTTCCTTCATAACTATTATCTCCTTTCCCTCTTTGAGAACGTTGAGACCTTTGGGGGTGGTTTTCCGTTGTTCCATTCTATGTTGTTGCTAAATGAAAGATGTCCTGTTCCCGTCCTCGTCCTCGCTGTTTTATACTTTCAAGTTTGCATCCATTAACCAACACGCTCGTTTTCAATTGTAAAATGTGACATGGCTTTTTCTACAGGAAAACTTGGAACCTCTTTTAACTTATGCTTCTTTAATTAGTGCTCATACATTGAACATTTTAAACTTTATTTAATTGCTCAATCATTGATTTCTTTATTTATTCGGTACATCTTCAAGTATTACAAATATATTAGTAGTAGTATGTTACATTCTCCGCCAATCTAGCACAGTGAATAGCCCCGATCTCAAAAACCACCCTAAGTCGAACATCTCCTGAAGCAGGTCAGGCTCAGTGAGTACCGACATAGCATGTGTTCTTTGATAAAACATACCTGATAACTACAACTTCACTCTAAATTAGACAGTTTGAGTGGATACCATAAATTGTGCTAGTGTGGGCATTTACTACTGGTATGTTTTTGGTGGAAGCTGGAACCACTGAAGCTCACAAATCAGCTTCAGCTTGTTTTAGATATAATTGCCTGGCAATAAATCCTCCCTTTCTGGTTCATTTGATCAATATTTCATGGTAAGTTTTCAGTGATGTGGTTAGAATGAATCATTTGTATGATACATCGACACCGTCTCATTCTTCCATCAAGTGTTAAACTACTTCTGTAGAACACATTATTTGTATCTCATTTGAGCTATTGTCATTTGGTATGGGGTACCGCTGCAAAAACAAATTTACATAGAATATTCTTACTACAAAGGAGAGCGTTAAGGCTCGTGTGTGACGTGCCTTATCTTTTTCACACGGACCAAATTTTGAAGAACTCGGGGCACTTAAAATACATCACCAATACGAATACCGGCTCATTATGAAGTATAAACAAGAATATCTTGTGATAAATAGCTTTCTGCTTAGCTTGGCATCCCTTAGAAAAAGACAACTTACATATTCTACTCGCCACTCAGATTTCTGGATGGTTGATACATCGCGTACAGATTACGGCCTTCAGATGATTAGAAATACACTTCCAACATTACTAAACACTTTCCGGAAATTCGAATGTTGATATAATAACTTCTAGCCCGCGTGAGTTACGTGACTGTCTTCTTTTGATATAAATATGTAGTTTATCATTTGTCTTGTCTTAATGCGGAATTTTCTTGAGCATATTTTTTCATTGTTGATTTTATGTGTAGTTGATGGCCTGTTAGTCATCTTTTTGTTTTACCACAATAGCGTTTTGTGGTTGTTTCCGTTTATTTTGCCTTTTATTTTGCTGTTACTTTTTTTCTTGCTTGTATGAAACTTGGCCCCCTCTGTGTACCTGTTGAGGGGGCTGGAGACCCGTCAAGCTGCTTTGTCAGCTTTTTTCTCCAGCTCCCACCATATGTGATATGGTGAATAAAGTTATTATTATTATTTTGAAGCACCCTTTGTAGAAACCAATGGTTCCTTTTGCAGCAGCTTTTTTTTTGTATTGAATGCCTTTCTCACTTTTCCACTGCTGTGACACCAGGCGTTAGCTTTCGTTGCATGGCAGAGTTTAAATGCCCCAAACTGTCATCTACCTGTAAAGTCATATTTCAAAGTGCTTGACACAGCAAGAAGAATGTCGTGACAAGCACTATTGTACTCGCAATATGTATACGAATGTATATGTCTATGGAAAAGTTCTACAATCAGGGCGGGTTTAGCTGTGCACTAAATAACCTCCCGGGCTTTCATTTATGCCCATATTCAAAGTATTGGACTTGCGAATAAGATAGGATTCCTTTTGTTCTCTTTCAACTGTTGTGCGAGAACCGGATTCTAAGATGATAACAGAAATGTTTTCGGTTGTGTGCTCGGGCAGGTTTCGGTGTTTTGAGAGTGGAAGGTCGGGAAGCGCAGTGGCGTGAATTTTATGATTATTGAAACGTAAGCTAAAAGCCGTTTGTCCAACGTACTGCCTGCTGCAGACATAGCAGTGGAAGAGGTAAACAACGTTCGGAGTGCTGCACTCATAGCTTGCTTTTATCTTCCACGTAGTTTTAGTGTGTGCTTTGGCGCACGTCGTTTCTGACATGTGCTTGCACACTTTACACCCTTTTTTATGTGGCACGGTCGGCGGCTTCTGCTTTCGGAAATGGCGGTTTTTCATTTCACTAGTACGTCCTTGAGCCAATACCAATACCAACAACAACAAAAAACTTTTGGGAACTCCCTGAACGGCTCCGTCAAGCAGGCATAAACTGGGTTTTTCTAATACGTCTTGTTTCGCACAAACACTGCAATCTTCTGATAGCCAACCCTGAGAGATCCGGGATTTTGATGTTTCGGGAGTCACTATGATAAGCCTCCCTCCAGGACCGACCGAGAGGGGTTCCGGACATTTCGGTGTAGGGCGTTTCGGTGCACGGACTTTTCGGTGCGCGGACTTTTCGGTGCACGGACTTTTCGGTGCAAAGTCACTCAAAATCTCAAATTTGTTTGTTTTGTTTTGTTTTCTCTTAAAGTAAGAAGCACTATTTAAGCTAGAAATTATTTTTTTCGCACTTTATAGTTTTGTAGTCAAAGTCGTCCATTTACGGTCACTTACTCATATATGACCTAAGTGACTTTGCTGGCGCAGCACCATCCTGCGGGAGGACTGGATATGTTGGACGTTATGTTTCGTTTGGCGGTGTCTCTTTTTCAACGTAGCACTAGACGCATCACACAGTGTTTACGCGTTGGGTCGATACAGGCGGTCTCGGCGTCTTCTATAAAGGTCTGGGCTTTGTTATTGGTGATTTGTGTAGGAAAGGCCCCAACAGCAAGAAGCTTGAGAATGTTGGAAATTACCCAAGACTATGGTAAAGGATGGGAAACTTCGTGGAACTTTGAGACGTCCCTCGTCCTGAGTGTCCTTTTCGTTCTACGACGTTTCCGATATTTTTCCATAGTCTCGGGTATTGTTCAACATGATCGATATCCACCAGCTCGCCTGCACACCCACCGTTTTTTTCGTTAAGCTTGAGGAGTTGTTTCTGTACGATAACTCAGAACAATTTAGAATATCTTCAAATGAGCGTCCACCGAGAAATCGTAGAGCATCAGTTGTTTCAGCTCGCCCGACAAGAGGAATCAAAGTTCTTCCCATCCGTCACGCGTCGCACGTTTTGCAATATAAATCAGAGGTATGAAACATATTGTTAACGTTTGTTGCCAAGCATGGTTCTAACAGACTGAATATAAACTACCGAAATGGAATTTAAAAAAAATATCCACGTGTAAAAAGTAACGTTCCTCCAGACAGTTTCGCAACATATCTTATCTGTTGTGGATGCCTCTGAGAAGTCCATTCAGTTTAAATGTTGTGTTGAGAGCCGAAATGTCAAGGGGGGGGGGGGAGTTTAGAGCTCTTCGAGAAAGACCCGAATTACCTGTTTGCAACGTAACACGGTTGCCCCGTTATGGGCTCAATTCCAACTGTCACTTGCTTTCTTACAGGGCGGCAAAAAAAAAGAACCACGCAAGACTCATGCAACACGCTTTTTTTTTTCGTAAGCAAAAACCTGCGTATATACCGGGTGTTTCAGCGAAAGCTGTTACAAATTGCTAATGATAGGGTCGTTAAAAAACAAAAGAAAAATCTATTTTTGAAAACCAACTCTTAGTTTCGGGGGACGCCAGGAAATACAGAAAATATAAAACTTCGCTGTCTAATTAACGGAAATGTGCTAATTAACTTTCTAATTAGCAGTCTTTAGGTCTATGTTGCAAATAACATTTTGAACATTACCTCTATTGGAGCTAGAGCAATTTACGGAAAGTAAAAATGAAAGACGTTTACAACTTCCTGTACGCCGAATCAGAGCGCAGCTCTGAGGAGGAGGAGAGGAAGGTACGGAGAGAGGAGGGTATGTCCCCCTCCTCATCCGAACCCTCCGCTCCTCCTCTCCTGCTCGCCTCGCATTCAGCGGGTAATTTTTTCCGCTAAACTTAGCGGGGAAATTTTTCCGTTTCCGCGAATTTTAGCGGAGAACTTTCTCCGCTAAATTTAGCGGGAATTGTTTCCCGCTAAGTTTAAACGGGAAATTTTTTCGCTAAATAGACCGGGAAAATTTTTTCGCTAAATTTAGCGGGGAAAATTTTCCACTAAATTTAGCGAGAAAGTATTTCCGCGAAATCTAGCGGAAAATATTTTTCTGCTAAATTTAGCGCCGATTTTTTTCCGCTAAATTTACCGCCGGAAAGTTTCACGCTAAATTTAGCGGGGAACATTTTCCGCAAAATTTAACGGGAATTTTCCCGCTAAATGTAGCGGGGAAATTTACCCATAATGCAACGCGCGGTGACGTCGCGAGTGACGTCACTGGTGACCCTCGTGACGTCACGTGACGTCATGTATGACGTCATCATGGGAGCGCCCATTATGCACCGCGGGGGTTACGCCGACGGCGACGGCGACGCCGACGGTGACGCCGACGGTGACGCCGACGGTGACGCCGAAGCCGCTCAAGCCGGATTGGGCGCTAAGAGCTACGCTCTAAAGAAGCAACCGGCTGGGAGATATTCGCCGCCAAACTTTGCGCTCTTAAGAGTGTGAGGAGAGAGCTGCGTGAAGTGACACCAAATTTCGGAAACCATACCCTTATACAGCGCCAAGTTCGTCGCCGAATATCTCCTAGCCGGTTGCTTTTTAAAGGGATACTGAACCAAGGAATTTAGTGTCCATAATAAGTGGCGCACGTTCTTTCCACGACCCAGCAGCCGCCACTGCGCGCAGTACACGCAACAAAAATGACGTCAAAGACCTCCATTCGCGTTAAAGATGACAGTGAAATGTATGGGCGTCGGGCCAAAGGAGAATAAAGACAGGCTTTTCATCCTCTGCACGGTGAGAGCTACGTGCTTGTTAGACAAATTAATCGCTTACATTTTAACTAGGCACCACTGTGCAGATGAAAAACTTGTCTTTATTCTCCTTTGGCCCGAAGCCATGCATTTCACTGTCCTTACGCAGTGGAGGGCTTTGACGTCATTGCGCGTGGCCTCACCGGCTGCTGACGGAAAGAACGTGCTCTATTACGGACACTAAATTCGTTGGTCAATATCCCTTTAAAGGGCAACTCCGTTCATTTTTTGATATTTAGAAAACTATGCAGCCCTCTTCAGTATCATATAGGAAGACCCCATGTCAAATATTACGATCTAATTCCGTCTATATATTTAATAAACTGGCCAGCAAACTTTCAAACGAGCCAAGTCGCCGAAATCTGCCAACTCTGGCGTGCGACGTGAGGCGCAATCGTCAGCGCAGTCAATGCGACGGGGTTGGAGCGGCCAACGTTGAACCACTACGCCAAAGGCGTGACTGCGTCATTCTCACGTTTTGGTTGTTTTTACTTCTCGGAGCGAAATTGAACGATGACGTCATGAGTTTCTCCTCCCGGTGTTGGCTCTACGGCGTCCACGTGATCACCGTAACGCGGATGCGCTAGTTTGCGCTGCCCTGCGCGTTTATCGCAAGTCCGGTTTCTCCGCTCCCCCTCTCCTCTTTCGTGTTCTCCCCTTCCCCCTCTCCCCGGGCCATCACCGTCCACGCCATGCGAAGCGACCTGCCCGCGTCGCGTGTCCTGTACCTCGCGCCTGCGAACGTCACAAGACCACGTGGTTCGACGTGACGTGGCCATGACTCTGAGGACACGGGACCAATGTTGCCTGACGCAACCGAAGTTTCGGTTTCGGTATCGGCTGATGTTTAAATTAAGATTACACGAACAATAACCAACGTTTCGCGAATCCGGAGACGCAGAGCTGTCTGAGCTACGGTACTTTGCCGAAGCATGGAATCGCACGTAAGCCTAAATTTTTCGGGTGACGATTTGACCTTCGCTACGGCGTTATATGCCAGGCATTGCGGCACCGTCGTTCGGCTTTTGAACACATGCGCGTCGAAACTGTCCGGTCCGGCGTGCGAGGCTGTCGGGAAGATGGCTGCTCCGAATCGCCGCACAGGACGGTTCGCGAACACATGCAGCGTCCGAGCGCGTCGTTGCGTCGCTCACGTTCCAGCTCCGCCCAGTTTTGGGTATCGCTCTCTACCGAATGGATGGATCAATGCCGATGGCTGTATTGCTAAAGCGGCGGCAGCTCGCGCCGCCTAGCCTCAGAAAACTAAAATACTACCCTCGCCCGTCTTGGTTTTCAGACTTTAAGACAAACACCGTATTTTTGTCTGCATTTCTATTGAAAGTTGTGCGCGCGTGAATTTTCCGTGAGGTTACTTTTCTGCTCAACGTCACTTAATCGCGATGGACCGCAGCGGACCTTAGGAGCCATCCCAGCGAAGCGAGCACTGCCTACAAATCACGTGACTACGCACACCGCGCATTGCTGCGTCTCCCGAAGTTGACGTGACACTCACGGCAACGGAATGGCCTGTCGTAGCGTCCGCTGCTCTCCATCGTAAGGTTGAAACGGAGTACATTCGGGTTTCGACGGCCCCGATCGGTCCCCGAGTCGGCTTGCTATGGCGCGCGAAGGCCTCGATGGCGTCCATCTCCTTCACCGCGCACCGCCACATGTATGCGTGTAGGCGACGAGAATCAGACTGATCCGCTTCCCCGAACTGCCCGAACCACGAAGCGCCTCGCGCGCACCTCCTCGCCCGATCGGTCCGAAAGCCTTAACCACGTGACAACATGACCTTCGCGCCGATCCAGTGCTGATTGGCTGCGGCCCTCCGAAAATCGCACAGCCGCGCGGCGATATCTAGCAAGTTGGACGCATCGCCGCGCCGGACGGAGGCCCCGTCCGCACGCTCCGCTGACGTCGAAGACCCTCAGCCCTCGGACGTCGTTCCGGCGGTTCGCACGCCAGATCGGACAGTTTGGACGCGCATGTGTCTCGCGCTTGAAGCGCGAAAACGGCACCCTAGTTTCCCCAATCCTTCGGTTCTATTGGCTAGCGCGCGTCGACGGGGCTCCCATTGGCCGCTGCGTTCGTCAGTTTCCACGACCGCTCACCCCATGGCGCTGCGTGTCCATCAGCGCGCCGTTAACACGGAGCGTCCAAGGTCAGCGTGCCCAGGGGAGAACCCGCGCTGACCGGCGACGAAAAGTACGCAGCAGACGACAAAGGGAGCGGACGAGCAAACGTCTGGAACGGCTTGCCTCTCGAACTATTTCACGACACACAACTTTGTACAAGGTCTCGAACGTCTTGAGGATTAGCATGTTGCTTGCTATTGCCGCACGTTCATACTTTTCCCATGGGTTGTAAGATTGTATAAACCTTCATATCTCGATAGATCATTTTCTATTACTGCATGATTGCACTACATGCTGCTTGGTGGTTTTGCTGTTTCTCCTTGCCCCGCCCCCTTTAGCACCCCGTTCTCGTTAATCTCGTTAATCCATTCATGCGCGTCACTAATTAGATGACGAGGCATTTGGCTAGTACGAGAGATTTCCGCCGAAGGCGGTAGAAAAAAAAGAGGACCCCAGTGTACGTCTTTTGGGAGGGAGTAGGCTTGCCAGATGACAAGGGCAGTGCAGCAAGCTGCAACGTGATCGGCCTTCCCTGCCCTTGAATCTGACAAGAACCGTTAAAGTAGGTATTCCTGTCAGAACTTAAAGAAAACAACAAAAACAATACAACGAAAACTTGCTGGAGGGGTCCTCTTGTTATTGGCCTTGACTGCCTCTAACAGTAACACATAGAACTTACAAAGAAATAAATAAATAATCTGGAATCCAGTGGATGCCGGCACGTAAGCCAGGCATCCAAAATCTAAAAGGAACGGTATGCAAAAAACGCGATACCGCCCTGGGTGACGATAAAAAATGAAACGCCAAAAAGGCTACTAAAAGGTTAAAAAACATATGGTGGGGAGAATTACCCAGCATATGAGATGAGAGATGGCCCTAATGACATGCAGCGAGGTATCAGAGTTTGCGCGGGAGAGAGGGGTGGGGGTGGTCTCCCCCAAGAAGACAACATGAGTGGCCTCAAAAATACCGAAACGTAGCCCCCACCCACAAAAAAAAGTGCAATGAGGATGAGAGACGGAGCTAGGATTTCATGAATCGATTGAAGCAAATGTTGGAGCCCACTAGCGCTCGCGAGGAGAGCCAAGCCATGTCCCACTTGGGGATGCCGAGGCTGGCTCCTCCGCTCAGTGTTTCTTCGCATAACATTCTGCGGGCTCTGAACGCCAAGCCGACTGCCGTCGTGACCTTACCAGGAAGGAACGGTCTGAGGCAGTCGTACTTGGCGCTCTTGAATGCACATTCGGCTGAGTGAAGGAGGGCGGTCGTCCCAAGCCACGGCGACATCAGCAATGACTACTGTGTTGTCTATTGTGACGACAATGTAGGGCTGAGACGATCCCCAACTCTGTGTGATACACCCGCTCCGTCTCGATGATGGCTCCAGGGTGATACTTCACGGTGGAGGCGGCACACCTGCTTGCACAAGAAGTTGTGCCGCTCCATCCGAGGAAGTTTGATTGATGGACACCCCTGGAGGATGTGAAATGGAGTCTCAAGGGCGCGACGGCACCTGCGACATAGCCTCGGCTGAAGCGTGGGTGTTCTGGCGCTTTGCAGCAAGGCGTTGGTGGGCAGGATGTTCGTGCTGAGTCTGGGGCGCAATACCGTTGTCCATACAAGATGATGAGTCGGGCCGCAACCAAGGTGACAGCAATGACGATGTGGCTGGAAGAAAGAGATTAACGCTGACGAAAACAGTGGCGCGATATTCTACCGGTGTTGCGGTGCTGGCTTGCCACCCAAATTCTCATGGTGATCCTTGACTGGGCTGATGATCGACAATAAAGCCCAAATGGTGATTAAAGACTGTCTGTTGAGGTTGCCCCATTTTTTGACGCCATTTATGAGCTGCCTCTGAAGACCTCACTCTCAATTGTCGCCACGTGCGCCGTCCCTTGATGGCAAATACATGAGTGTTAGAGGTGTGGGAGGTGCAGGATGGACTTATGCGAGTCCTTAGTCTTGTGTCAATCCCTGCAGACTCCCCCCGCCGTTTCTGTTTGATAGAATGTCCAGCGCAGCGCGAAGCGCGAGGCGCGTGCTCTTTAATTCCTTTTCCTCTACAAGCTGTACATATATACAACGAGACTACAGCGCTATATAAGAGTCTGTGTCTCACATCTTCCCTTTTCTAACAAGGAAAAGTCAGGTGGCGTAACGTTTTGGTCGAACAACACATCTTCCACTTTTCGTGTGTGTGTGGCTCGTGTCGGTACATGCAGGAACGGACAGGGGTACATTCGGTGTACTTTTTCGATGTTGGGTGGTTTCGGCGGTCGCTTCAGGCATCGGGACTAAGTGTGTCCTGTTGCGGCGAACGGACGTATCGCCAGTGTCCACCCAGTATGATCTCGGCTCCTCAGCTGACCTGTGGACAGTGCCGAACTTCTCGAGGTCCACTACCCAGACGTCCGTGTCGATGTTCAAGTCGGGAAGATTTCGCACCCCATGGCGAGAATCAAACCAGAGTTTCTGCTTCTTCCTGCTTTCTTCTTCGTATGCCCTTAGTTTCTCTTCGTCTGGGAGACGAGGAAGCAGGCTGTTTGAAGAAGTTGGAAGAGTTGTTCTGATTCTTCTACCCATTAGTAACTCCGCAGGTGAGTAACCGTTCTTGAGGGGGCTGGCCCTGTAGGTAAGAAGGGTCTGGTACGGGTCTCCCGACTTTTTAAGAGATCCCTTGATTATTTTTACGGCAGCTTCTGCTAGACCGTTACTTTGTGGATAGTGGGGACTTGAAGTTATGTGTCTTGAACCCATATTCTTTCGCAAAGACTGCGAACGATGAATCGGGTCCTTTGGAAAACTGTGGTCCGTTGTCACTGATGACTACCTCCGGTATGCCGTGTCTTGCAAAGATGGACTTGCAGTGTGTGACGACAGCGTTGCCAGTCAAGCTAGTGAGCTTCACTAACTCGGGAAACCTCGAGTAGTAATCTGTGACAATCAGCCACCACGACCCTCCAACAAAGAAAAGGTCCATGCCGACCTTTTGCCATGGTCTTTCCGGAAACTCCGTGGGCTTCAGTGGCATTTTCCTGTTTCCTTTGTGTTGGAGGCAAGTCCGACATGACTTCACCAAGTTCTCAATGTCAGCGTCGATTGTTGGCCACCAGACTGTGTTTCTTGCCCTCGCGTTGCATTTATCTATGCCGAAATGGCCTTCGTGCAGAATGCGAAGAGTTGCTTCCTGGAACTTTTTCGGGATGATGATTCTGGTGCCATGCATGAGGACGTCTTCGACTTCGGTGACATGGTCTTTATGCGGCCAGAACTCCTTTAGGCAAGGCTGCAGATCACGATGACTTGGCCAGCCTTTTTGTGTGAAAGAGCGGAGTTGGCGGCAGGACTCATCTTCCTCTTGTTCCCTTTTCAGCTCTTGCAACGAAGGGGGAGAAACTGGCAGCGTTGAAAACAGCTGGTTTATGTAGCCTTCGATCTCTTTTTCCCAGCTCGTTGTCCTCGATCTTCCCCTTGGAGTGGAGACCTTGACAAAGCGTCAGCGGCGGTGATGTCTTTGCCTGGAATGTACATGACTTCATAAGCGTACCGCATTAAGCGCATGCGCATCCTCTGCAAGTCGAGGTGTCAGGTCGTCAATCGCTTTTGACGACTTTGTGAATAGTGGGGGCAAGAAACGCAGTCTGGTGGCCAACAATCGACGCTGACATTGAGAACTTGGTGAAGTCATGTCGGACTTGCCTCCAACACAAGGAAACAGAATGCCACTGAAGCCCGCTCATGTGGCTGGTGCGGTAGAGCAGCGTGTCGACTTGACTGCTCCCTTGGACGGTCGCAGAGTCCCGAAGCAGCGCGGCAGCGCAGGAACCCGCTTTCTTCCATTGAGGCCAGTCTGACGGCGACGAAAACGTGAATGGGTCAGGCGGCGTGATCTGGAACGAAGTCGCACGTTCGCTGGCGTTTGGCTCGGACGTTCCATCCGGTTACGGAGAGTCAGGTCCGTCGGCAGTCGAAGAGCATAGGTCCGTCGTGGATGCCGTAGAGGTTAAAGCCAGGTTGGGTTTCAGGACAAGGGCCATTAGGGTGTGCTGACGTGTCGTTCGGAGGAGAGCAGTGGTCAGCACATCCCACTTCTGACACCATGTTTGATAGAATGTCCAGCGCAGCGCGAAGCGCGAGGCGCGTGATCTTTAATTCCTTTTCCTCTACAAGCTGTACATATATACAACGAGACGACAGCGCTATATAAGAGTCTGTGTCTCACAG
>JAZHYW010057564.1:0-20633 GCA_037355805.1 Ixodes ricinus | reverse complement strand
CTGCTGTACTTCGTTCAGTTGCAGCCAATGCTTCAGTACGGCGTGTGGCGGTCTCTGCGCATGCCACGTAGGGAAACGACTTGCGGCTCCGATAACATACGTTTAGGTGGCGCACGACATACCGGCTCTAAAAGGTCTGGCACACCGTATAGATTATGAGAGCAGGGGTTCTCAAACTCACGTTAGGAGCCGGGCCGCATCCAGAAAATCCGTTGTTCGCAAGGGCCGGCACGTCGGGAGCGGGGGAAGGGGGGGAGGATTTGCAATTGGTCGCTATTCGGAGGTGTGTGACGTCCGGTTCTGATTCTGACCAACACGGGGTTCATGCCAGATACTATCACCGCTTTTGGACAACCGTCGAGGTCTGCACCGGCCATGCTACGCTCAATTGCCGCAAAGTTTACCTTTCGTAAATTATGGCGTTGCCTGGTGTCGCAGTATTACAAAAGACAATGTCCAAAACAATCCATGAAAGTTAGCACGCATACTGTTTATCCATGTGAACCAAAATATGGGAGCTAAAATTCTATGAACGCTGGCTTGACACCTGACAACGCTTAGCGGCGAGCAGCAGAGAATCAATGTCCGCCTTTAAAGGGCAACTCCGCTTCATTTTGATATTTTGAAAACTATGCAGCCCTCTTCAGTATCACATAGGAAGACCCATGTCCAAATATTACGATCTAATTCCGTCTATATATTTAATAAACTGGCGAGCAAACTTTCAAACGAGCAAAGTCGCTCGAAATTCTACCAACTCCAGCGTGCGACGTGAGGCGCAATCGTCAGCGCAGTCAATGCGACGAGTGGAGCGGCCAACGTTGAACCACTACGCCAGAGGCATGACCACGTCATTCTCACGTTTTGGTTGTTTTTACTTCTCAGAGCGAAATTGAACGATGACGTCGCGAAGTTTCTCTCTCCGGTGTTGGCTCTACGGCGTCCACGTGATCACCGTAACGCGGATGCGCTAGTTTGCGCTGCCCTGCGCGTTTATCGCATGTCCGGCTTTCTCCGCTCCCCTTCTCCTCTTTCGTGTTCTCCCTTCCCCTCTCCCCCGGGCCATCACCGTCCACCAGACTTGGACGTAGTTCAACTATCTCTACTCAAACTACTGTAGTTTAACTACTTTTCCGAGTAACTTGGTAACTTTCAATTCACAAACTTTATTTGGGTAATTAGTAGTTTAACTTAACTACATCTTTTAGGTAACTTCTACTCAAATTACTAACTACTTTCGAAATCTAGTGCTAATTTTGCTCACCACAAAAAGTTTGAGCGCAGAGAACAAAACGCCGGCAGATGAAGTGACATTTCCGAGCAAGGGGCCCTCTCACATTCCGTTCCCACAAGCGTCCTTGGGCCAAGGTGGCGACGAGCAGCCAAAACAAACACCGGCGCACGAACGCAGGAAGACATGCTTAACAAGCCCTGGTCGCGTATTGACCCAATCCGGTAATCCATACAGGCGCCGCACCTCCAGCTGCAACCGTGAAGGACGGGTACACTCCGAGGGTTGTTGATTTCATCACTGCCTTTAGTGAGTTCTGCCTCAGCGGTTCGGCGGTTCCACGGGTAGGCGCCACTGGAATGACCTCCCAGCTGGGCAGCTGTTCCCATGGTCGCCTCGTCGTCAGCGCATACTCCCTTGCAAAGCCGGACTTTCCCGCCCACAAACGCAGACACGGATAATCCGTTCATGGAGCAACTTCCTGCTTCCAGCTACAACTGTACGAGCGTCGATGCGTGTTCACGTAATCCCTTCGCGTCCTTCCGATACCGTAGAGACCGGCAAAGATTGCGAGTAACTTTTGGGAAATCCTTTTGTTGGGCCCGGCGTCAGCGGCAAAGTATGCCTTCGTTTCATCTTTTGTTCAACCACAAAATATTTTTTCTTCAGTAGCGTACCACTAGCTCCGCAACTAAACGCGCAGTCGTCCGGATGATCTCATCGTCATGGCGCGAGACTTCAACCCTTGACGGTCAGGTGCACTCGCTCAGCGTACTCTCGAACGTCGTCGGAACAAGAGAGGCCAATCATGACAATCTCAACTTGCCAAAAAAAGTAGAAAAAAAATTTTTTTCATATAAAGCTTTACTTTTTTGAGACAAACCTCACATGTTTCGTCGTGGACACCGGAAGATACTGACACTCGCTCTTCCAGACCCTGCACGCTTGTTTCTGAAATTCAGCGCTGCCGTTCCATCCAGCGCGTCGGTGGAACGTCTGTTTAGCTTGGCTGGGGACGTCTTTAGAAGGAAAAGGGAAAAGCTCTCCAGATCAGGGCGTAGCCGTGAACTTTGTCTTGCGGGGGGGGGGGGGCCCGCCCGTGCAAAATGTTGCACAGCGAGGGGGGAGAGTAGGCCCCAGCAAAATGGAAGAGTTCGGAGGGCCTGGGCCCCATGGGCCGCCCCCTGGATACGTGCCTGTCTCCGATACGGACTTTGAAAGTCAATTGCTTCTGCAAGCGATTAAACTATTTTGGTGAAAACGCAAGCCATAAAATGGACTGCATTTATTTTAGGCTCGCGGGGTTTTCACGAATCAAAACTGCTCTTCATTTTGCTTCCACAAAAATACAAAAGTAACTGAAAGTAACTTCAAAGTAACTCGCTACTTTTTACAGTAGTTAGTAGTTTACTCAATTACAATTACGAATGTGTAATTTCTACTCTACTCAATTACTTTTGGCGTGAATACTCAGTAACTTAACTTAACTACCTTTTTTGAGTAATTTGTACATGTCTGCCGTCCACGCATTGCGAAGCGACCTGCCCGCGTCGCGTGTCCTGTACCTCGCCCCCACGAACGTCACAAGACCACGTGCTTCGACGTGACGTGGCCATGACTTTGAGGACACGAGACCAATGTTGCCTGACGCAACCGAAGTTTCGGTTTCGGTATCAGCTGATGTTTAAAGTAGGATTACACAAATAATATTCAACATTTCGCGAATCCGAAGACGTAGAGCTGTTGAGTAGTACTTTGTGAAATGGAATCACATGTAAGCCTAAATTTGCCGGAATTGAGCGGAGTTGCCCTTTAACCCTTGTGCGGAGACGATCCTCATGATCGATAGCAGATGTTCAACGGTCATCCTTGACCGAAGTGTCGACTTGTTTACCTTTAGCAAGGAAAACAGTTGCTCGCACAAGTACGTGCTCCCGAACATGGCAATTATTTTTACTGCTTGTTGGCGCAGCGAGGGGAAGTCTGTCTCGTCGAGGTACTTGTAGAACTTCGGGACTCCGACGTCCTCAAACTTCTGCTTGAGTACAGTGTTCGCTTGCAGTTCGAGCAGTTCCATCTGTAGTTCAAGTGCAACGTCGTCCACTCGCACTGAGAAGGGCAAAGAAAAAGTTTAAATTCTCTTGACAGGTTGCTCACGTCCTGTAACCGTTCTTTGAATTGTTGTTGGAGATCACACAGGAGGTCCGAAAAGGTGTCGCACGATTCTTGGCTCGCGTGCCCTAGTGACTGGAGCGTCGGAAAATGGTCGAGTTGGAGCAGCCTCAATTGGCGCTCCCAGAGCTGTAGCTTCGATTGAAACGCCTGGATGTCATCATACATTGTCGTAATAAGTTTGTCCTTCCATAAAGCTTCCCATTTAGACGGTTCAGGTACTCAGTGATATCCGTGAGGAATGCGAGGAGCAAAGCCAGCTGAAGTCGGACAGTTCAGCGACGGCCTTGTTTTTGCTTTTCAAAAAGGTATCAATCTCGTGTCGAAGATCAAAAAACCTTTTCAGAACTTTCCCGCGACTCAGCCACCGTACCTCAGTGTGGTACAAAATTTCGCTATGCTCGCTGCCAACCATCTCCAACAGAGATACAAACTGTCGATGGTTTAACGCTCTGGAGCGAATGAAGTTTACTGTACCAAACACAATGTCCATGACTCCTTTCATCTGCAGTGACTTGCTGCATAGTGCCTCTTGGTGTAAAATGCAGTGGACTGCTGCAAACCGCTTGCTGATATCCAGTACAGTGAGTTTCGTCCTCCATCGTCCGACAAGGCCGCTTTATGTAGACCCTTTCCGAAATTCAGTGCCATCTGGTGGCTGAAATGGCAGTTTAACTTTTGCCATACGAATGGCGGCAATGAACCCGTAGCCTGCAGTATTTTATCGGGCACCGTCACTTTTGCATGTCAACGGCAGACGAGAATAAACTCTTCGCTATACAGGTTTTTGTGGATCATCTCTTCCAGTGTCGATTTCCACAAAGACGCAAGCAGTCAGAACGAAGCGACAGCCCAGACAGACGCCTTGATAAAGTTCTATAAGTCAAGGGGTTTCGAAGTCGATTTTGTGCCACTAACAGGTTCACTGGTCCGGAATTAGAGAAATGAACGCTTACGCAGCGCTTGCATTCAATTCCGGCTTCGCAACATGCTAACGTCTAGAATGTATAGGCCTCGAATCCTCAGATTAGGAGTATCTTCAACACGTTCCTTCATCAGTAAATAGAAAGCCGCCATTGGTATGGCACATATGCCATTTTTCAGATGATGATGATAGTGATCAAAGTGGCCAGACTGAATTTCGGAAAGGGTCTATTGACGGTGCGCCGTCGGTTGCGAGGCACACCAACTTCTCGCATGGCAGCCCGGCACGATGAACCACTCTTTCGAGGGCGGAAACAATATCAGCACCCGTGGTTGTTCCTTTCATTGGCACCAGGTCCAAGAGTTCTTCTGTGACGTCCAAATCTTTGTTTACGCCCCTTACAAAAATGGCGCACTGAGCGTTGTCAGTAATATCAGTGCTCTCGTCGACGGCGATTGAGAATGCGTTGAAGCCGTTGCATCGGGTGAATAATTCTTCTCGACGTTTACACTGAGCTCATTAATTCCTTCTGCCACTGTGTTTGGGGAAAGGCTTATCTTCTCAAATGTCTTTTTCATGCTGGGACAGACAGCGTCAGCAACCTCAAGCAGGCACTTTTTTATGAACGGGCCGTCAGTAAATGGCTTGGACGATTTAGCGATAAGCTCGGAAACAATAAAGCTAGCTCTCACCGTTTCGTCGCTTGTTTTGACCGCCTTTTGGAACAGGTCTTGCTGTTTTCCCAGCGACGCCTTAAGTTGGGGACACCGTGTTCTCGCGGCTCTTTCCGGTGAGGGCTTTATACTTCTCTTGATGGCATGACATGAAGTGACGTCGCACATTGTATTCCTTTGGCACAGCTACAGTCTGATGACAAATTAAACACAGCACCTTGTCTCGCGATTCCGTGAAGAAATAGGATAGTTCCCATCGCTCTTGAAAGAGCCGCTTTTCGTCTTCAACTCTCCGTTTCGCAGACGGCTTGGACAACGACATCGAGATGACTACTTGAGAGTTGACGTTGCACACTGAATCGTTGAAAAAGAACGTAACAACCTGTGCTGATCAGTGCAAATTTCGGGTGCACAACGCCACCGTCAACCGAAGATCACTATGGGCGTTGAGAGGGGTGACCGCATTAAGGGTAAAATGCTTTTCCAAGTACTTGAAGGGAAGCATACAACGATGGCATCCAGCAGTTTCGACTGAGATAAAGGGAGTTTTAGTAGACCGTGTTTTCCCGTCCATAGCCCTCCGCTACGAAGAAACCGTCACTGCGCCTGCGCGCCGATGGCCTTGGCTGTAGAGTTCCGGGTAGCGGAGGTGTTGAGCGGAGCGGGAAACACGGTCTACTAAAAGTCGCTAAACTTGGGTGCAAAGGATACGTGAAGTGACAATGAACACAAAAGGGAGGTTGGAAGAACCCAACGCTTTGACGAGGTTATACTCCGTTCACCCTAAGCTGACAGTGCGCTGGAAGCTACGTGTTCGCCGGACCAATCTTATCGCTTGACCTCGTTCAACGCGCAGGAGTGCGCGGAAAGGGGAGTGGTCACATGATTCAAGGTCGACAGTTGAGTGGTCCAGCGAGGCGTGCAGCTTCCACCGCATTGTCAGCTTAGGGGTGAACGGAGCAGAAGAAGGTGGCGTGGAATGGAGGGAGATTAGTTGTCCCGGATACGCCATCCGCATGTGTGAAGGTGTGGACCAGGATTATAGGAGGCTATGCTTCGGGCTCTGTGCCAAGGAATCTTGGAAGCCCTTTGCCGACGCCTCGGCTACTCCGTCCGGTCCGACTATCTTTTTAACCAAAAGCGGCCCTCTTTCTTGCACAGACGCTATTGCATGACACCGCGCTCTACGTTTGCGTCATGTATCCTGGCACATGGTCAAAATCGAACAGCTTGGATTTTTTTTAGCAAGCTTTTTACACATTTGGGCTGAGAAAAAAGTAAAAATATAAAAAACCAAAATTAAATAATAAAAAAAAAATCACTTATGTCTGGCCGCGCGGACCGCGAGAAACCACGCGGACCGCGTGCTTGAGACCCTGTTCATAGAGGATAGGGCGCCGTACAACGGGGGCACCTTCGCGCGGGCCTCGGCCGTGGTGGGCCGCGCACCGCACACCGTGAAGAGAAGAAAAAAATAAAAAAACGACAAAAGAAGAAGAAAGTTTTCTGTTTGTTTGAGACTTTTTATTATGTCTTTTCATCACATTTTTGTGTTAGACTCATTGTAGCCGCTTGGCACTAGACTGCCAGCAGGCCTGGGTGGAATCGAGCCTTTAGTGTCCGAGTGGCTTCTTTGTAGAGGCTACCGTTCTTGCTACCAGCAATTCGTGTCGCAGTGGGTTGACGCATGTATACACTGTCAGCAGTGCCAGGATTGCATTCCAGGCACGGGATGGACGGAATCCCAGGCTGTTGTTTTCATTTCAACTGAACTCCTGAAAGTCAGCCCTCGCGAATCAATGCCACATTCGGTAATTTGGTGCTGAGGACGTCCACCATATCTGACGCACATGTGATAACTGATGTAGCTGGCCCTCGAAGGTCGTAAACAGTTGCATCATGGTGCTTGACGAAGCCTCCAATCCCATCGCAGGCGTTCTTGCCTCCCAGTAGCGGAAACTAGCCACTTGGCCGACAGGTACTCGGTCTTAGTGAGCTCATGAAGTTGGTACCTATTCTTGAAGTAGCTTGCTCCTCCGTCACTGAGCTACATAAAATGTGCGTAGAAAGGAACAACGTCCTCTAGCCCAGTGGCGTCACGAGGGTCAGCGGCACCCGGGGCGGTAGCCCGCCGCGACCCCTCCCCTCGCGTGGCATGCCGCGAGGGGGGGGGGTCGCGCACCCCCCCCCCCCCCGCCTTCCCTCGCGGCATGCCAGTCGGGCACGCAGCTGTGACCGCCAGTAAATGCGACGCAGTTCCTCCGAGAATTCATGGGAGCGGCTGCGAACGCCTCTAGAGGAGTCGGCGTCTACGTAAGCAGACGCTTTGCGAGCCCCGTTTCGTCACTCCAACAGCTGAAACAATTCATGACGGTCAGTCTACTTGCGAAGCGGAATCGACTGATCGCAACTGCAACGACAATAAAATAACAACGCGCGCATAAACAAATATAGAGCAGTCTATTTAGCGGTCTCAAACGCCACTCAGGGGATCGCACGAGTTTGGAGAGCATCTGGGAAGCGGCAGAAAGGCGCTTAGCTGCTCGAACTACGTCGTAAGAGGTTACTGATGATCCGTTACAGACTGCGCCGTCACAGTTTCTTACCTAAATAGGTGATCATTAAAACGTGCATAAACAACATGTTAAGCTTACCAGAGCAAGCGCACCAGCCGCTGCAGCATAACAAAAACAAAAAAGTAACGAGAAAATGACCGTGCAAACATTTTCCGATCTCTGTAGGAAAGACGGGGTCCCCTTCTCAGACGAAAATAAAGAGAGATGGGGAATGGTAGCGAACAACGGCGAATAAAACAAAAAGCAGACGATAGAAAGATACAAATCACCTAGCAAAAAACTTCTTCAACGACGACAATCTATGCGGCGCTTATGGAAAAAACTAAAATAGAATGGAAAGCAGCAGTATAAAAAAAAAGCTTCACTTCTTTTTTTGTTTTTTTGCAGTTGTTTGTTTCAGTTTAATTTAAATGCTGCAGCAACTTAATTACTCACGTTTGTTCGGTCTTCGGGAAATGGAAGAATGATTTTCTAACACATCGCAAAAACTTGTGTTTGTAGTGGTAGGCAGCACATGACATGCCTGCCATCTCCAAGTATGCGCTGGTGCGTGCCCGAAGGCGACCGGTTGATCAACAAATGATGACCCATAGCAGACGTTCCGGCGTAGACAAATAAGTTCGAATATAAACGTGTAACGAGCTTGCCCTTTCAATATATTTAATAAATAACAAGAAGCACATATGAAGATTTCGGATTAGAAACTCAATCGAAGGCGAAAATAGGAGGTGACCGCAGACGACAGCGGAAGAAAACAATAACAACAACAAAGTTGCAGACAGCCCTCAAGATGTCCGGGCGCAGCGTGAGCAGACGGACTGGCGGTAGTAAGCCCCCAAATGAAGGAAAGAAAGCAAAAACTAAGCCAAACAAGGCAAAACAAAACACGCGATGGGTTGAGCCTCAAGTAAACAAAAAGGAAAAAAAAAACGAAACAAAAAAGAAACATAAAAGCAGGAGGAAGAAAGAACGCGACGGCGTAGCGGCTCCTCAAAAATAAAAAGAAAGTATACTTGGAAAATTGGAAGGAGTTGCTGACGCTCCAACGGGTGCCGGCTCATGGAAAGAAGACGACGAAGACGTTAGTTGTCCTGGCGCTTTGTGCACCGAAATCACCTTTATTTGCACTACGACGCTCTCCTCGTTTTCTTTTATTTTGGACGCGCAAGAAGTCTGCTTTTCTTGTAACTCCGCTTTTATTAATTTCAGTAATAGCGTCAGATTTGCATGTGCACAATCCACTTCTTCCAGAGCAAACTAACATCGCAATAACGTACGTGGTTCGAAATAGCCTTTTGCTTTTTCATTATATTTGCATATTCGAAAAA
This sequence comes from Ixodes ricinus, assembly GCA_037355805.1. NCBI lineage: Eukaryota > Metazoa > Arthropoda > Arachnida > Ixodida > Ixodidae > Ixodes > Ixodes ricinus. Next base: position 11,727 of record JAZHYW010057564.1, on the reverse strand, counting down.
CCGTTACAAGCAAGACATTCATGAGAAATGGGAACAGCAACAACGGAACGAATTGATTGATAAGAACAGTAAAATTGAAACGGGGCTACGTTCAAAAATTTTCGAACATTGCCCTTTTTCAAGAAAAATGCGAAGGTACATTCGTGTTTTCTCTCGCTTACATAAGTTGTGACAGAGTGTTTTCTTCGGGAGAGCCCCAAAATTGCACCCTGAGAGCTGTAACATCTTTCCCACGCAAAGAAAATGTCGTTCACTTATGAGGTGGCACCTAGTTTTTAACATTCAAAGCAGCAAATACCCGTGACGATGTTTTTTTCATTGGTCACCTCGCACGGAAATAGGCAAAACCAATGCGTTGCGGAGAATTCGTCTGCTAGCGGAGGCTCCGAGCTCGCCATGGGCGATGGGTTTCGCCCGAGCTCCGCGGGGCCCCTACTCTCGTCAAGCTTCGGGGTGTTTGCCGCTTGGGGCGGGTCGGGGATCTACTAATGAAACGTCATGCGCAGGCCTTGTGTTCTAGGTGGTATTGGGCCACTTCGGTTGATTCCTTTGCTTGGCGTACACAGAGACGCTACACGCAGACTACTGAAAACGTACCCTGCGAAGCGTGCGACAGGCTAGCGTCTCTCGATTGCTGCGGCTCATGCGTATATTTGTTTTTTAAATCTTGTACAAAGAAAAAATAACTTGCTAGAAATTATCACCTAAAAACTATCGCCCACCCTGCGCTGTCAATCTGACCACCCCGAAGCACTTTTACGGGCTGTAAAAATTATGAACTTGTCAACTACGGCTATATATAAGACACAGAAACAATGCAACATATTTTTGCACGTCATGTTCGTAGATATCATTGGCGTTAGTTTGGAAGAGTTAAAAAAATCGAAGATGCCATTTTTTTTAAAATTGATTTGCAAAAGTATGCGATTTAGTAAAGTGCCTCCATTTGAGCGTTTCTCATGAACTATTTCCATTAACCAGGACAACAATATTTATAGCCAAATGGAGGACAACACGCTGGCAAAGTTTGAAAATCCTAACTTCAGTAAATGCGGAGAAAAAAAATAGAACTTAGGCAGTATTGCGCAATGTTCCGTCTATGCGATTTTTTATTTCAAAATAACGACGTCGATATGTCGTGAAAAATAATTTGGGTCAACCATCCCCATACTTACCTTGTCAGTAAATATTTCCGGGCCAGTAGCCACAAAATAATTAGGGAGAGAGCTACCTGAAATGCAAATTTTACGAAATCCACAGACAGCGCTTCAGATTGAACAAGTGTTTCTGACTTTTTTTTTTTTTTTGAGGCAATTTTGGTTTTTTTATAAAACAAGGATAGGTTCCGTTTTTCTGTGCATTGAGGCAGCAAGATGCATTTTTCTGGTCAAAATTAAAAACTGTCACCGGACACGGTCGGCCGTTTTTATCTGAAGACAGAGTCGTCCTAGAGAAAACTGCCGCGGCATAACATAACGCAATTGCGTGCACCTTTGACGCACAAATATCGAGCTAGGTGGCCTCTTTACGTTTTATTTATGTAGAAGACGCGTGCAACATCACATTTTAATGCATTCTTTTAGCAAAGAGGAAAATTGGACCCTTTACGTAACATATTTTCTACCTTTACTTTTTCCAGTACAAAAGAGTTATCTTACCCGAAGCAGCACAGATGTCCTGTGAGCGTCCACAGGACATCCCTGGGACGTTAGGACATCCTAAAGACGTTCACAGGACGAAGTGTGCTTAGTAGTCGAGGAGAAATCAAACTTAGGAACGACCAGCGGCGTAGACTTTTCATTTTCCCGGGGAGGGCAAGCTGAGAAGTTCTCTGGGGGGGGGGGGGGGGCGGGGCTTGCTGCGCGTTACCTTTTCGCCAGAACTGGAGATTGAAGCTAACGAAAGCACGCTGGGATTCATTATCCCATGTATTTTGTCAATAAAGGCAACGTAGGCGTTATTTTGTTTACATGCCACTACTAGAAGCTCGTTACATGGCACGTAAACAGCCTCTTGGTAAGGATCATGGGAAGGGCCCGGGGGGCTCTGCCCCCCTGGATCTCACCGGGGGGCAAGAGCCCCGATGCCCCCAGTGGATGCCCCCCTGCAGTCTACGCCTATGGGAACGACTATAGAGACACAGCAAGAAATGTAGAAACGAAAACTGGTGGTCAGTCAAGTGCAAAACAAGCACCCAGGAGATTTTATTCACATTGCGCGGTCGCAGTCTAATACTGCAATTACGAAATTCAGCTAAAATTGGAAAATAGACGCAAGTGGAAACGTTCTCGAGCACCCCGATTGAAGGAACGCATGTTGTTCCTGTCCTCACTCAGAATACTGTAGCAGGACTTCGTCCTTCCCCCACAACCCCAGCACAGTGAAGACGATAATGAGTTAATGTTTCAAAGGCCCGCGCATAGAACGATAACATCATGTCCCTTGATTGCAGATTAGCACAGTCTTCAGGCACGGGACCGCCCAAGTTGAAGCACTGGAGGCGGTCTGTTTGCCGAGCCGACCAAGTCTTGCGCTAGAACGTATAAATAGCAGATTGGTTAAAAAGTGAGTCAATAATTCTGTTCAATGCAGGGCACCAAGTGACAGCTAGTTGCGAGCTTTCATGAAGATTTCAAAACTAGGCAATGATAGGGACGTACTTCGTCCTTCGAACACATGCGCATCTGGGAGCAACCTGTTTACATTAGAAGCTATACGTATATTCAATGTGTGGTCCACACAACCTGAAGTACACAAAGTGACTCTCAATTGATCGCGGCAATCGCACGATTTTGATAAAGTGAAAATGTATTTAATTTGCGACAGAAATCATAACTAAAGTGCTTACCTCTTGATTATGGTTCTTCTCTTCGGGAAGGCCAGCCGACTGACATATCGCAACTGAAAAGTCTAGGCTTTCTCAACCAATAACGACCACGACCACAACAGAGCGATCGAGCGCGAACAGCCGTCACCGCCGCACGGACCACAAGATATCTGCGAATCCTCGGGGAAGTCACTCACCGCGAATACGCACCTACCGTGCTCCTCTAACCCCTCGGGGCGACTGCCGCAGCCACAGCCGCAGCCGCCCCGCCGCCACCGCCGCCCCGGCCGCCCCGCCGCACTACTTTACGCACTCATTCGCGTCGGAGGGAGAGCGCCTTTTCACGCCATTCACGGCCGCGCCATCTGGATTCTCGAAAAGTTCCTATCGGAGATGAAAATCGAGGAGCGCTCCCTCTTAAAACACGTATACTGTGACCATTGACGTAGCCCGGATTTTACTTCGGGGGAGGGGGGGGGTCCACAACATGACCCCCCCCCCCCCCCAGTGGCGAAGCAAGGTGAGCTCGGCGGTACGGACGGTCACGCAAAGATTAGCGAGGCGCTGTTAAGATAAAACGGGCAAAGCTGCATTGCCATTTTTGAAAACGCTATTCTACTGTCGTCGTAGTTGCGGCCCACCAACTTTCAAAGCTTCCTCACAGCACACAACTCCCCTCGCTTTTGAGGTAGCACTGCATTACCAACGCGTGAAGGCCAGACAAAACACAAGGATAGCTAAAGACCAGTGTCAGCTCTGTTACATGGGCGCCACCATGTTTGTGTATGCTGACGTAATGGCACGGTAAAAAAAGTGGGGCGTTGTGCTTTTTGCGAGACAGCGTTTTTTGTAGAAACTTTCGCACATATCGTAGTGCAAGAACGTCGGAAAGGCATAGTCACGAAGCTCCAAGTACAACACCAATGCCAAGAGTGCTCTAAAGAGCAAAAACTTTGTTTTATGCTCAGCCCTCTCTTCACAAGAGCCTGCGCTTGAGATGATTGTTTCACATTTTTATCGCTGGGGGCCAGGATTTCGGACACAGGTCTACAGGCAACCTGCAATGCTGTTTGTTTTGGTGCCATCTAGTGACTGACACAAGAAATACTGGGTATGCCTGCGAGTGGCAGCTGCATTGTTCAAACGTGAGCTATTACTCTGGTGGCGCCGCTATAGCCATAGTGTCTGAAGCAAGAAATACTGGGCCAGGCAGCCGTAATCGCATAACATGCAAGTACGGCGGAAGCTGCGGCCTGGCGGGCTAACCGGAACGTGACTACGTATATCACCGGAGTGCGCTTTTAATGCGAAGAAGTATCAAGCTTTTCGCTGCGTCATGCTCCAAAATATGTGAGTTGCGCTCGTATACGTAGCAGATATCGAAGCCTTCGGCACGCAATGGGAGCTTATCGTTCGCCGTTTGCCAAGTTACGCCGAGACGGGGTATAACCTTGAGTTCTCACTCTACTGGCATCACCTGGCTGTCCTCGTGCAAACACTATAGGGCCCATATATAGACCGTTCCAGCTCTTATCTTCCAGAGGAAAAATGCTGAGTCACTGGACTGTTACGCATGCGTGGCGTCTCATATTTCGTGGAAGACAGCTACTGCGCACACTCCAGAACGCCTTCCACAGCCCAGAAGACAAAGATGGCAGCGTCCAGAAGGCGGTATTTGGAAAGGTCTATAGGTCGAGGGAATTCTGAACGATCAAGAAACCAAAATCTATTATCTATTAAAGGCTTAACAAATTCGTGCTACAGAACCAGATGCCTAAAAAAAGAGAGTTTTATTTTTGCTAGGCCGCTCTATGTTGCAGTGTGGCCCAAAGGCAGCAGCGGCATATTCTCGGGGCGATGAGAAGTCGTCAGTCCGAACTCGTCGTTCCGCCACTCGGAGAAAGGACATCACACACGACCCACAAACACGCAAACCACACGCCGAACGTGGAAACGAACTTGAATACCCTTGCGCCTAGTGCGTAGTGAGAATATGAAGGCTCCTCGGAGTTTCTGATGTTCCGTGCAACGAAGAGATTATACTCTAATAATGAATTGCGTCGGCAAAGCAGAAAGCAAGACTTCATCGCATCCGTGAGCGACTATTGAGACGGGCGTCTCGATGAAGGGAAATTCTACGAAGTGATTGAAACTTCGCCAAAAATGGGGAAATTATAGGTGTCCAATGAAAGAGGAAGAAATATGAAACGCCCGTCACGTCTGCGCTGCCGGCGGTAGCCCTCTGTCCGCAGGCCCTATTCCCAAACGCCTATCGTCTCCTCACGATCCTAGCGACTCACCGCGTAACAACGGCGGGAACTGAGCGCTCGTTCTCTTCACTACAACGGTTGAAAACATACCTGAGAGCGTCCACTTCAAACGAGCGACTGCTCGGTCTAGTGCTTTTGAATGTTCACCGCGACATTGAAGTTCAAGAGGTGGACATCCTGGATATTCTTTGCCGTGAACGCAGGCGGCTGCATTTTAATATATAGGCGCTTGATATAAATGAAAATGATCAAGAGAGACTGTAAATTGCTTTCTGAAATAACTAGTCAGAGTTGCTTTTTTATTCGCGGTAATTTGTAATCCAAAGTACGTAGTTCTGATCAATACACAAGGTGTGTTTGAGCGCAGCGCCACCCGTTCCTTAAAGTGCAATTGTTTTTACAATTAATTTAATATTGCTTACATCTAGTGACATTGTTTTATATTATCACCATTTGTGCGTTTCTTTTTATTTACGTGTCCACTTTAGTTTGATTTAACTGTGTATTTCACTGAGGATAGTTTGTTATACTTTGCCTCGAAATTGCCATCCTTCAACCCACAATCGTTTCAAAATATCCGTTCTCTATATATCTGAGATCAAGTTCAGCATCCCATCAAATAAGCATGAAGGAAGAAATATTGACTATTTTATATATTTGAGCCTTTTCTACCCTACAAACATTCTTCCCGAAAGCATATAAGTTGGAGATAGTCCGCGCCCCCCCCCCCTTTGCTCCGTGCCCTGTGCAAGACCGACTGCGTGAGCAGGGTAAGGTAGCGAGCGGGCCCAATGGGCGACGCAGGGCGGGGGGGGGGGGTTCGACCCCGACTTCCCCTTCCCCTTGCCTACGCCACTGATTGTGGCCGACAAGATAAGTAACTACGTACCAAATTTAAAGCAACACCTTGAATTCCATAAAACGGTAGTTTATAAAACAATATATCATGTTTAATGGAATCAAACGCTTTTCTAAAGTCTTGAAATATTCCAGTGGTAAATAGTTTATTTTCAAAATTATTGATTAATGTTTCTTTGATATTAAGTAGCGCCATTGCACTCGACCACAGTGACAGTGGTCCCAACAACATAAAACACACTTACCAAAAAAAAAACTTGCTGCAGGGAAAGTTTTTTGCCCTTTCCACCTAGCAGAGAGAACGCTGGAAAGGAGCTGAGCCCCTCCTCGCCTCGTCTCCATTGACGACACCCGCCGAGCAGTCCGCGTGTCGCAGAATTGTCCTCTGTCAGAAATGGGCTGGCGCCAGACATTTTCCTGGTCGCCTCATAGAAAACAGCGGCATCTTCTGCGCCTTCAGAGAGATAAAATCGCTTTCCTCCTGGGGGCGAACTGTTGCGGGGCGCTGGAGCGTGCGAGTAAAAGTGCAAGCAGGCAGAGCACTGCGTCCCCTAGCTGATTTAGGGGCGGATTTATGGGTCAAGCTGCCGGGGTTGCAGAGAGGCTTGTCGTCACGGACGGCTGTGACGTCAGAGTTCTTACTTCGTTTAAGCCCACCTCGGCGCAGGCGTGGCGCTACTCTTAGCAAAAACGGCGCTTTGGCGCAAGACGTAGCCAAGTTTCTTTCATGGCGCAATATGACGAAAATTGCGAAGCACTTCCATCACCGCGTATGTATGCTGTGAACATGTCTACAACCAGTTCTTGTCTGACCAATGTGACAGAAGGGAGAAACAGGCAGTGTCCGCAGACTGTCCTTTGTATGATCTACTCGCGTATATTAATTGAACAGTGGGACCGCTGTTTAGGGGAGCTGGAGAGACGACGCTTTGGAAGCACGCTCTTCCCGGTGTCCGCCCGACCTCGGGGCGTCCGCGAGACGGACGCGTGCCGATCGGGGCAGAGCAGGAGGACACCAGGAAAGGATCGGCTGCCCAACAACAAGACGCACGGGGCCGCAGCGGTGAGCCGCCAATCAAGCGGTCGGACAGCTGCCAGCGCGCGGCTTTCCTCGACCTTGACTACCTTGACACGAGCCCCCCTGCAGAAGCAGCGCCTTCTGCTCTTCTTTCGCGCTACCGCTGTTTGCAGCGAAGCGCGCGGCTCCAGCGGTCTTTGGCATCGGGCGGCGGAGTCACGGGCACGCTGACGCTGATTGTCCAGTCGGCGCGCCTGCGCAGAAATCTCCCGTCAATTCGCGGGTCAAAAGTTCTCTGTATTTCGGGCAGCCGAATGGAGCGACATTTGTTTTTCTCCCTTCGTCGCCGTCTATGGGCTCCGAGGTATTCCCATAAAAAACGCACGCGCGTGCTACAAAACAACAACAAAAAATTGTATTGTTTTTTTTGTTGTTGTGAATTTCGAGTTGTACACGACTGAAAGAGGGACATTGCATCTACTTTCGCTAGTCTTTTTCTTGTTGTTGTTTCAGTGCGCTTTTATAGCTCGCAAGTTTGTTTACTTGTCGACCAAGTTCCCTCCACAACAGGTCAAGAACCCAGGGCGAGGGAAAGGAAGGCTGGGGTGGAGGGAGGAAGTGGAATGCTGGAGAGGGGGATGTTTCCTCCTCTCGTCTCTGGCATTCCGTCGGCTTCCTCCTCCCCAGCCTTCCTTTCCCTCGCCCTGGGTTCCTGACCTGTCACCGACTATAAACCCTACAACAGGGAAGTTTTCGCACGTAAGTACATCCTTGTCGAGTGTGTTATGTGAACACCTGTAATAGTCAGTGTTGGGTAAAGGGCATCTAAAAAGTAATTGAAGTAAGGTAGAAAAAGTAAATGAGAGGTTATGCAAATTGAGAACTACAATTGCAATAAATGGCAATCTCCTAAATGGCGTTCGAAATGTTCTCCGACACGTCTGACACCCGAAAGCTTGAATGACCTTTGGGAATCTCGAAGGCCTTTGGCCTGAATGGCATTTCAGCTGACCGTCTGAACACTCGCACTGACCAACTATTGAACAGAATCAACTTATAAGGCACCCATTTGTTGACAAAACGTTATTTTGTGGCAAAAATGTAAAAAAACAAACTTGGGGAATGTGCTATTTTGGGAGTTGTACTTTCCTCGGAAAGTACAAAAACAAAAAGTGAAAGCCGTTTACAACTCCCTGTAACGCCGAATTGGAGCGCAGCTCTTGAGGAGGAGGAGGGAAGGGTACTCAGGGGAGGGCATACCCCTCCTCTTCCGGGGTGGGGGGTGCGGTCACGCGACCTCGGGGGGGTCGCTGACCCCCCTCGAGGTCACGGCGACATGTCCCAACATGCACCGCACGTGGCCTCGGGGGGGGGGGTCCACTGACCCCCCCCCCCCGAGGTCACGTGACCCCCCCCCCCGAGCCCCCGACTCCCCCCCGACATGTCCCAACATGTCGGGAGGGAGGTCACGTGACCCCCGCGACATGTCCCAACATGCACCGCACGTGGCCTCGAGGGTGGGGGTCACCTGACCCCCCCCCCGAGCCCCCGACCCCCCCCCGACATGTCCCAACATGCACCGCGCGGTTACGCCGACGGTGACGGCGACGCCGACGCCGCCAAGCCGGAAACGGGCGCCTAAGAGCTGCGCTCTAAAACTGTAAGTAAAGCACAAGTACACACTCAGTGAATGAACATCAAGTACAAGTTTTCTAAACCTACTTGAGGTGGTACTTAAAGTACAATGTACTTATATTATGTCAGTGGCGTCACGAGGGTCAGCGGCACCGGGGTAGCCCGCCGCGCGCCCACCCCCCCCTTCCCCCGCCGCCGCGACACTCCCCTGAGCGCTGCACCCGGGGCGGTCCGCCCCCCCCGCCCCCCCTTGTGACGCCACTGTATTATGTACTTCCCAACATTGGCTTCTATCCACTGCTCCCGAAAATTTAGTTCTAAGTTACTCGCTCCTATATAAATGGGATAACTAAATGTCCGAGCTGGCATAAAAAAATAAACCTACAAAAGAGTCCATCTTGCAATACGGAAGTACCTTCGCTAAATATCGAATTGTGAAAAAATTGCGCGACGATCACACGATCGACGTGATGCGTTTCGACATCGGCAGCTGTGGAAACGCATCCGTTGTGAGGATGTCATAAACCATAGAACCAGGAAAGCGCCTTAGGATTTTATGGCGGTCTCCCGTAGTTTTTCGTCTCCTGGAAATTCGAACCATTCCCACTTAACGTGTATCACTACTGCGTGATGCACGTTAAAGACATCTGCTCAGACTAAGCAGTTGTACTGCACTGGCTAAATTTCTCATCTACAGCTGGGAGACTCGTCGCCCGTTGAGGCAGACCAAGATCTAGGCTGTATAAACATACACACAACCAATTTTTTCAGAGAAACACTGCAAAAGCGACAACTATAGCCGGTGACAGGTCAGGAGTCAAGCGCAAGGTCTTCCCAGCTCTTTCCACTTTAGTAGAGCGAACGCTGGAGAGGAGGCAGCCTCCTCTCCAGTGTTCGCTCTACTAAGGTGGAAAGAGGGAAGGAGCTTCCACCTCACTCCTGACCTGTCACCGACTACACACGCATAAGCTCGGTCAAACAAGCCTAAGACAACCTAAGAAAACACGGTTTTAAGATTAAAGGGGGGGGGGGGTGCAACGATTTCCGGACTTCGGTCAAAAATTTGTGGAAGTTGCCCTCTGACACTTCTGAAGTAAAGAACAGAAAACCGATTTCGCCTGCGTGTCCTAGTTGTTGTGTATAAAAAAACAGATAAATATTGGCATTTCTGGCACCCCTCAACTCACTCCCAGTCTTCAGGGTCCCACCTGGTCGCACTCCTAGTGACGTAATTCGGGGTGCCGTGTAGGTTCCCGTGTGCTCTCTCGGAGGACGCTTCCTCTCCCTCTCTCTGCTGACATTAGCGGGCGTTATGCTGCAGCTTAGAGCCGAGCGAGGTCACGTAAGCTTCTCGCCGTAGTTCCTTCGGCTGCCACTCGCGGCTGCAGGTGGGGGAAAAGCTCGACTTTTGCTTTGCGATTATGCAGCGGAATCGCGACATTTTTTAATGAAGGAGATGTTTTCTCTATCCTCCGGGACACGATAAACAACGTAAAAATGACGAGATGCAAATTCTTTTAATCTTAAAATCGTTGCACCCTCCCCCCTTTTTAACACTGAGTAATAAAAAAGTACAGCGTGCCACCACCCTTTCCCCTTCCCTATCCTCTCCCCCCCCCAAAAAAAGAAAGAAAGAAAGAAAGGTTAGCGGGTTTTTTATTTTTTTTTTACTGCAAAAATAATTTAGGCATTGCCGAGCGCACATTTTCCGTTCAAATGTAGCGCTAGCTGACCAAGCCAAATGACAAAGCTTCAGCCCCAACAGTTATCTCCTTCAAAAGCTATAAGTAATTTTTCTAAAAAATTTAAATGGGAAAATTGGGCCCATTTGCACCTGTTTTCGTTAAGCGCCATTCAGAAATAACTTTTGAAAAAGGTAACGGTTAGATACTGGCATCTGGTTCGGAGCGCTGGCTCCATTGGGGAGGATCATGAGCGTTCGGCAATGCGTAGTCTATTATTGCGGTGAAAGAAAGAAAAAAATTGTACGATTTTTTTGGTGGGAACCCAGTAGTTTGAAACCTTGAGAAACGAGCTTACTTGAGCACTTCACTTCCACAATCAAAGGCTTTGGGTTTCGCTTCGCTTTTGGACATCTATGACTCGAGATGTGAGCTCGCTTCCGTTAATTACCGCTATAATATATATATATATATATATATATATATATATATATATATATATATATATATATATATATATATAAAGAAACTCCGTTTACCCTGAAGTTGAGACTGCGGCCAAAGCTACAAGCCCGAGCTAGCTCCGCGCTCCTGGCTTTGAGACGTGCGTTTCCAGCGCGGGCGCAAGTTGTGCGGAAGAACGCTTTAAAGCCGCGACCTGTCGCATTGGCTGCCGTCTCAGCTTAAGGGTGAACGGAGCCTGAAGCACACTCAATGTTACGGTCAAGCTCCCGTGTTCTATTTTTTGGACACCTCCTCTATGGTTTTCCTTTGGTCCGCGAGAACGCGAGGGACGACGAACAAACGCACGGGCCCACGAGACATTCGCATGTAGTCAAAAGCAAATACATGCCGGGAAAGTTCGCTGCCAACACCGACCTCATGCAGCAGGAGCGCATGTAACTCAACCTTGGCGACCAGCAAACCCTCTCTAGGTCAGTGTTGCGTAAAGTATATAAACAAACTAGTTAAAGTAAAGTACAAAGTAAATTATGGATTATGTACTCCAAGTAAAGTAGTAAGTGCACCGGGTGCAATGTGCTCGAAATACTATAAATTCAATGTACCATCGAAGGAAAGTACGAGTACCTTCTTAACGCAGTCTTTAATTATGCCCTTTCGTTCCCCAATACAGTGATTTTCAACTGGTACGCATTGCCGCAGAAGTAATGAGAAGTGCATCGGGTATTTTTGGAAATGGCGGTGAATATCGGATAAAGTCAAGTGGCCACACAGTAGTTATTTTGAGAAATAGAGACAAATTTCGATGTCCCTCCGAGTTTTGAATTTGGCACCGCTTGCACTGGCTCGTTGCACCCAAGGGTGTCAAAGGTACTAGGAGAGAGCGTGACGTCATCCATGTAGCTTCCGCAAGCAATCCTCTCGTGGAGGAGTGTCCTCTCCTTAAGTGCGAATGAGCTGGTGATGATCATAGTG